>JAHZMV010006754.1:0-30156 GCA_027743765.1 Coecobrya sp. COE2
GAAGTAGGTAAGTAACTGTAGCCGTGGACTCATATTTGTTGTTAATGAAGATATCATTCTGGCGGAAATGACTCCTGTCGAACAGAAAGATGACAAATTGCCTTCAAGTGAAACCGAAAACGACGTTGACCGTCCGATGCCATACGACGTTGAGCTTGTCATCAATCCATTGAGGCTTTTTCAGACTAATTTAGCGTTCATTTATAAAGAAATTGTACACTTAGAACTGAATATTGATCAAGGTCAACCCAACCATTTTTCTTATTTGTCTCCAAAGACATATAAGGTAGTTTTTAGCTGCAATGCAACTTTTGTAATGTAAGATTAAACAGAATTGATTGATGTAATTAGAACATAAATTGTATTGCTTTTTTGCTATGTCGCGCGAGGCACTTTGTACCCATCACATGCCACGAATCATAGATTGTGATAATTTTGAAAAATCTACTTCGGTTGGTAACAGTGACAGCCTACAGAGTAGTAGTATGAATGGCAATAAATAGGTTGCCAGTTGCTAATTTTTATGTTCACTATTTAAAAAATGTCAATTGTGATACATGTTGAGTTCAAGAGTTGTGAGTTCAACAAGTTAAAATGTACACATGTTATTTAATTATGCAATTTGGAATATGATAAATGTCACGAGTCATAAGTAACGACTGATATTCCAAAAACTTGTTTCTATTTGCCATTAAGAAAAAGTTACGGTACGGTGGAAATACAGATCAGATCGGGTTGAGACCAGGGCAGTGATAACAAGCAATGCTATTTATGTAGAAATTATATAGTACTAATGTAGGTATATACATGGGTCATGTCATGTGTCAGCTACATAGCATTAATTGTTGTAAAGGAAATATCATTCATGGCAATTTCCCTTAAAAGCCATCAGAAAACACTTACGATAAGCACTTTATCATTTTAATGTGCAGTAGAATCATTCTGAGCTGACAGTATTCTATTGGATAACCTTATTCACTTTTGGGATTTGAAAGCCAGCAGAAAACACTTACGATAAGCACTTTATCATTTTAATGTGCAGTAGAATCATTCTGAGCTGACAGTATTCTATTGGATAACCTTATTCACTTTTGGGATTTGACATTCTCTAAGGAATTCCATGTAACATGAAATATGCTCTAAATGAAATGGCAATGAATACTAATTGTAAGTAAATACACCGGAACAGATTACTTCACTTTTTGCTACCAATTACCAATATAATATCACGAAATCAGTGTATTTAAGCTAAAATAAATAATACTTCCTTCGTTCGTAATATTTTTTAAATATAAAATTTGTCCTTGCATGCTATTGAATTGTTTAATGAAATTTTTACAGCTCTTGCTCAAATAACTGCATTGCATATTATTATTTTGACTTAATTGGTTGATCTATGCACCATCTATGGTCCATGAGAGACTATATTTAATTTCCAATAACTCACCAGAACGCAACGTTAGTATTATTAGTGATCGTGATCAAATTTCCATTACGATTTTCCACGTCCATAAGCACATCACTTTCCCTGGACATGTTTGCAACGATATACCTAAACGGTTATTCGTTACCTCACATCTCATTTTAGACATTGTCAAAGGAAACGACTGGTAAAGAGATAAGGTTACCGAGAATAACATTTGACGTATTGCCGTTTGTTTGTACTTGTCACTTTTTACTTTACTTTAGCTGTTATCTAAAAATTCTCTTTACTTACCTATTACTACATAATATGTATGTGGCAACACGTGTTTCTTCTGATAATTAGCCGAAAATAAAAAGATGTTTACGACTTTGATTGAAAGATAATGATTACTCAAGTTTTAATATGAACCGACTAAAATTTTCCAAACTATTTCTAAATCTCGTGTTATGATAATGTCATTGAGCGCCTTGCCTGCTTTCCTGTCACACTTGACAGCAAAAGGCAGACGTCTGTGTCCTGCGTCTTTTGAAGAAAATCCGTCCATGAAAAGTTACCTTTCCAAATTTTGTCCATGAAAAGTTGTCTTCCTCTGCGTGTCCTGTGCATTTACCTCACAGTCAGCACTGCTGACTGCAGTGTCAACTTCCGCGTTCTTAGTACTTCTCCGCCTTGTGATAACATGATACAATTATTTATAACTCAGCAGATTAACATTGCGCTGAAGTCTTAAATGTTTTGTAGTTAAACTGTTTGAATTTTTACGCATTTTCCATCCATTTTTACTCTGTATTGCAAACATTTTGTGGCAATGAAAGTAATGAAAATGATGAAGTTTAGAAGATCCGTGTATTTTATCTTTTCAATTTTTATTTAAACAATCATAAAAGCGATATTAGAAATAACAATAACCATTTAATGGAATGCAGTACTTTCTCGAGAGATACACAAGCACATAAATAATGAGCAGGTCGTTAACAAAAGGTTTTCATACATGAGACTTTCTTTGAGCAAAAAATTGACAGTTTGAGAAAAATGTTGTGGATAAGAATAGCATTGACATTGATATTGATAAGTATCATAAATTGAGTTGAGAACTGGTCTGCTCCTTCTTGATATTACTCTCTGCAAACCTCCAAAACCCTGGCGCTGGGCTCATTAATGTCGCCACACCACTTGGGTAGCCAATAGTGCGGAATAACGTGCGCAGTGTTTCCATAAAATTCTTCAAAAGTTTTTCGATAATACAACGACTCAAAAGAAACTGGTGGGACGTGCGTATAAGTTTCTTTTGCTTTTTTCAATTCCTCGTCCTTATACATTGTGTCGGCCATCTCGCCAATGATCTGGAACCATGACTTTTCCTTTTTCGAGACGCCATCAGAAAAGGCGCATTTTGGTCGGATCCTTACATCTTCTGGAATTATAGCCTCTCCCAACTCTGGAGAAAATGCTCGTCGCAGTAACCATTTCTCAACGCCCTCAACAGGAACCCGGATCCTGCAGTCCAGATTGAGATACAAGTTGACAAAGTCGTAGGAAAGGAATGGACATCTTGCCTCTAGCCCATGTCGTGCAATGCCCCGAAGAAAGCGGAAAGGGACCAAGAGAAGATCAAGAATGCTAAAAGTAACTGCTGTCGTGCCGGAGTGGGTCGCTGTTGGTACTGTTGTTGTGCACATTGTTGCGTGCCTCCCTTGCTCTGGGTATTTTCTGCTAAAATTAATATGCTGCTTCTGTTTTTATATCTGCCATTTTCCCCTTTTCATTGCCATATCATATAATTATGTGTTTAGCTATACGGGATGGCACTTTTCGGACTTTCTCTCTATTACGCCTTGAAATATACCCTGGAAGTAAAAGAAGAACAACAACAAGTTGAACTTCATTTGCTTTACTGGGGAACGGTTGCCTACTCATCTTTATTTATCATGCTCGTTCAATTGACGTATCTATTAGTTTTATTTGAAAGCATTAACAAATGTGGAAGGTGTATGGTAAGTTGTCAAAAAAAGTTATGCTATATTTCTCCGGATGATGTACCCTTGAAGTTGCATTTAATTATCAAATGACTTGACATTTTCAGTTTGGCTTTTTGTTCATCTTGACGTTTTTGCTCTGTCTCGCAGTATTAGTATTTAGCATTTATTGCTATGAATTTTGTCCCAATGGTCAAGATGTAAGAAATTGGATTTAGGAGAAAGACAAATATTTTGTAAATCGTTTATTGAAGCATAGGTTTGTATGTATACATCCATATTATGTGTATCAATGTTTCCCTACAGGCAAGTAATCCTGTTCTGACTGATCGGAAATGGCGAGCACGCATTCCAGATCAGCTTTTCCATCTTAGGCTTGCATCCGCAGTTACAATGGGTCTTATGGTGTTTTTGCTTCATATTTATTTATATAACGTGCTCCAATTTATCGAAGAAGTGGGCCTAAGAGAAAACAAAGAGGATTACTGTTGTGGGAAATCGGAGCCTGGAACACCGGCAGCCCCAACTGACGGCAAAGAATCCAAACAAAGCGAAGCCTTTGTTGCAAAATATCATACCGAAAATGAGCTTTATAATAATAATTACAATTACAACGGTAACACTTATGCAGCCATTTCACAGAGATATTGTTGCCAATCATTGTTGGAAAGACCTTACGGAATGAGTTATGTAACTCGAAATGATTACAACAGGCAACCTACCCAGAGTAGAGAGTTTTATTTTAATTGTTAGATAAAATTCAGTTGACTAACGTATTGGTGAAAATAAAAAGTGCATGTTATTGTTCACACAATGCCTCTTGTATAGCAATGTCGAAGACTTAAATGGGCTTCTCTTGAGTTCATTGATAAACGCAATCATTGCATAAAAATTACAAAAGTTCCATTTCGCAAGGAAGTAATTTTGTATACTTGTTACATGTAACACGAATAAGTAGATAGGTATGTATTTTAAATCTTGCTTTGAGTCCATTCTTCGTTGTGTGCATTTTTATTTTTCTTAATCATCGTCATATTTATAAACGAAACTAATCATATGTTATTGAATGCATTTGTATTAAATAACATGTCTAAAATAAATATTCCAATGGCTTACATTATTTTTTATATATACTAAAACAGTCTTAAATAATTCTGCTCAGATTACATTATTACAGAAAATAGCTAAGTTTTGGTAAATCGTAATTTTTGTTCAGTTGGTTGAGTTCTATGTGGTCCTACAACAACGAGTAATATCTAACCTACAATACTCGAGAAATCTTTGGCAATCCGTTTTGCACATTTATTTCATATTGGAAAATTGGACCTTACTCGCATCTATAAATACCATTATCAACATTATTTAGCATTCATACAATATTTATATAGGGCAGAAAATAAATCTTCAATTAAATTACAAGTTCTTTGGTATAATAATGATAACATTTTATGCTGACTTTCCATATTTTATCTGTTTACGTTTAATAATTTGACAGTATCTATTACGAAGTCACATATTGGTATAAACTAGCACATTGATTTTGAGATTGAGTATTGCAAGTGGGTAAACGACAGAAAAGTACACATGAAAGAGTTGTTTTGTACCAGAACGTTTCATAGAGAAAGCTGACTAGATTCTTCCACTATGGGCTTTGATGATAGATGGTGACAGTTTGAGCACTTTCTCCTAAACTAATTCCTTCATGAAAGCATAAAAACCAAGACCTCTAGAAGAGAGAGTGAATCATGGAAACACAGACAGTCTGTGTTTCCAGGAAAACATTCTCTCTTTTATAGGTCTTGATAAAAACAATCTATAGAAAACAGAAGAGCACTCCAAATCTCAGTCAAATCAAGAAAAATGTCGATTGATCTTGCTTGGCACAGTATAAGTTGTTCGAATAAAGTAACGTGGGATACCCAGAACTAGAACCTAGAGCCTAGAGCACTGTACATAAGGTAATAAATAGGTAGGTAATGTTACGCTAATGTAAAAACATGATGCACAATTTATATTTTACTAAATATTATTAAATTTCTGTAATTGCTACAGGCTTGCAGACTTACACTTTGTAAAGTGTGAAGCAATTAGTAATTACACCCACACATTCGAGCGATTTATTTATTATATCGCTAGACCGAAATCTTAGCAAACATCAAATATTTGATATTATTTATTAATATTATACTGGATACTAAAGCCAAATACTTTCTATTATAATCTGTTGCCTAAATCAGCCATACGATGCGTTATTTGGTTAGAAGGAGCCAACAAATCTCGTGATCTAGATCAGACGACTCTCTTTCCCCACCATCATCCAAAAGATGCGACATGACCTATCCCAAAACAAATCTACATATTATTGAATCTTAATATTTTAGTGTAAGATTTTCTATTGCCAGCTCCATTTTTCTATTGCCAGTTCACTGTTCTTAAACACGGAAAACCGCTGCAGAAAATGTATACCGCCAGAATCAATGGTTAGCATTTAAAACTACGTTCTACCAAATGAAAGTTTGTCCATTTTTTATTGTGCCACTCTGTGCATAATTTTCCATCTAGTCATTCCACGTCCTTGGCAGTAATAATATTTAGTAATACTAGCCGTAAACTAAATCATCACTTGACTATGGTGAGTGCTTATATTTTGTCAACAAAAAGCGGAGTGGGACTGGTAGGAAAGAAAGAATTGTATTAGCAATTTGCCATCACGAATTGTGCAGATCTACAATTTCTAGAATGTGCAATATGTCAGAAGAAAAAAATATTTAGACACGTTTCAGTGAATGTATAAGATTTATCATTCCCGTTTTCTAAGTTAGCAATATGAATAGACAGGTCATTTGGTCAGTATGTAGTGCATCTATTTCCACGAGAGTAATCTGTGGCGCCATGTGCTTATAGGTAAATCCTGCAGTTACGTTGACAACTCGCCGATTAATATCCAGACATTTCAATATAAAATGACAATCTTTAGGAGATGTAATATCGATGCATTCTATTTATAACTCAATATGCACTTTGTCAAAGAAATATGAGCGAGTAACGCTGTATTACTATATGCAATATGTACTTAATAATGCTGCTCAACTAATAACTCATTGCATGATGTCAGAAAAATGGATTCTGTCAAAGAATTGGTCCTGCACTGTATGCCATTTGTAAAGTTTACTTCTCCATTCCAGAAAAAGAAAATCTTACATTTGCGTTGGTAATCTTGTATATCCAGAGGAAAATGATGAAACGAAGGAAGCACATGGGACAGTATTTTTGAAGAAAGGTAAATAACATGCCTATGCAATACCGAGATGGCACACTCATGACTTACTAGTAAATGTGCCATAGTCGTAATTGTAAATAGGTATACAGTTTTGGAACGAAAGCTGTGGTTCACTATTGTTATGAGTAGGGCCCTTGTCAAAACCTAATCAGAATAATGGAAAATACATTAATCCAGGGAAATAATTATCCATTGGAAACAACAATTGATTTTGTAACTTACATACTACTTCGCAGTTACAGTTATAACACGAATACCTATTACTTACGAATCATTTAAAAGAAACGTTACTTTCCTCTGCAACTTTCTCTGACTTTCTCATTACGTGGAGTGGAAGGTGAATTGTTTGTTCAATCAAATTCACCATAAAAGTTTTACTGTTAACTACTCCTATTCCATTTATTTCAGAGGAGGAGACCATTTTGTATGATCGTGGCACTTTGGCATTTAGCTTAAATTAAATTGATAATTACTTATATGCTACTCTAATTTTGCACGCGAAGTGAGAAAACAAATTTAGGCCTACACTTTTTAAGGTCTATTTTCCAAAATGGCCCTTGGATATTTTATACACTTTTAGGGTTTGGTAGGATTTTAGATGGTCACGAAATATGATTATGCTAAACAATCGCTCGGATTTAGGTTCCAATATGGTAACGCTTATGGTTTTGGTAGTTAGGCAAAATGATTTGTTTTTGGATTTTACGACAGCAGCGTCATATCAAACTTGTCTTCAAGACTTACCGGACTACCCCTTCTCAAAGTATATAGTCTGTTGACGGTTGATTTAAACCTGTCTGGGGTCGCACTTCGTTGATTTTCTTTATACGATTGAGTTACTGAAAATTATTCAGTTTAGTGTATACCTAGAATTCTATTCATTACTAAATGGATCTGAGAGTCTGAGAGATATATTGATAGTCGTTGTTGCTAAATTGCTAATATACATACTGCATCAAAACGGGTAATCCTTTTATGTAAGCAAATATTTTTTTGTAATACCGTTCATAAATATTCAAAAAACAAAATTTTTGCGATATTAAGCTATAAATGTAATCTCACCATAAAGGTCAATATGATTATCTCTATTGTAACTACTAAACTTGTAATAGTAGAATGGGCTCGTGATGCGAGCAGGGCAGAAGGTAAAAGTGAGAATGAGTTCCCTTGGTGAAAGTAGCATAATAAAATAAGCCATTTTACTAGAAAAATATTCTCTATCACAGAATAATAACGACAACATAATTTTCTCTCTGCTCTCTAGTGTTCAATTGGATTTTAAGTATCCTGTTTAAATGGAGTCCAAGACATGACAATGACTGGTATAACAAATATGACAGATGCGCGGAAATGACATGAAACTGATTGGAATGAAAAATAATAATAACATAACATAAATGTATGGTAGTGATCATGGTACCAGTACTTTCTGAGGCCACAGAGCATTTGCTTCCATCTTGTTGAGAATTTTACTTTTTTTACTATTTCATTTCCTATTTTTATACACATGGTACCAGTTTTATCTGACACTGACAAGTACAAGTTACATATTATATACAAAGTGAATTATATGTTTATAAAAGGCTGCAGATATTCTATGGTAAACCCACGTAAACTAGGTATACCTACACTATATAGTTTATCATGTTATCAAACATTTGTCATCTCCTATTTCCTATGTTTGACAACTGCCCAGAAAGGTCTTGGACTCTGAACTGTTCCAAGCAGTGGCTCTGTAGATGGCTTTGGATGACTTTTTGATTCTTCGAAAGTGTAGCGTTGTAAAAATGACGCGAAAAATTTAAAGAGATTGGCTCTCGCTAAAATCTCCCCAGCACAGATTCGTTTACCTTTTGGAAAAGAGAAATCGTTTCAATCCAAAGTAAATCATGTGAAAGTTATAAAACGCAATGCAAAAATCAATCCAAAAATAAAGTTGTATATTTGTACCTAAACCGAAAGCCATAACCTTCGCAACAACGACAGGATCTAGAGTATTTGTTTTCTCATCAAGAAACCGTTCAGGTCGGAAAACCATTGGATCACCCCAACTTTCCTCGCTGTAATTTGCACTGTACAAGCTCACGATGCCCATTGTTCCCTATAAAACACGGAATGTGACATGATGCAAGCAAAATTCTTAAGACCTTTATTCCATTTTCTCAGTGCAGCAAATGTGAAGGTCATAGCAACATAATATACATACCTTTGGTATAACGTATTCCCCAACGTACTCATCCTGGATATTTGCTCTGCTAAACAGAGGCACGACAGTGGCATACCGCTGAACTTCCAATAGAGTTGCTTCCGTATATGGCATCCTATAACAGAGATTAATGTCAAAGAAAATTATTGAACCTTGTCAATGCTCCAAATATTTCCAAATCAAGCAAACAGCATTAATCAAACATTAAATTGATTGTATTTATAAGGGGCACGTGTCTCCAATTTAAAGTTGAAAAATTGATATCTATTTGCATGCTAAGCTTAAGCATTCACTCAAGTTCCAAATGCCATTAGTAATAGGATATATAAGAGTTAAAGTAATATTAACTTTGCTAAGGTGTAATAAATATATGTGCAGGATAATGATCAGTCGATAGTAGGAAATATAGACACGGGACAGATTGAAGTAACATACCGATTTCTATCAAGCGTAGTGGGAAGACATGAGGGATCAACGACTCGATCAATTTCCTCCTGAACTTTTCTCTGAACTTGAGGATTTAGCATCACGTAAAGAAAGGCAAATTCCAATGTGCTTGATGTAGTCTCTGTACCAGCTATTGGAACATGAAAGGAATACACAAAGGTATTTTATCACAATTTGAGTATTCATACACAGTCCGTGTAGACTGGCAATGCAAATAAAATTAATATTACCCTATAAAAAGCAAATATCTCATACTGCTTACCGAGAAAGAAGTCAAGGGCCAAAACGAGAAACTGTTCATCTAAGATGACAGATGTTCAATGCCATAAAAGTGAAAGGGAACATGTATAATCATCAGAATCGTTATGAATTTCCTCCAGAACATAATATATCATGTAGTTTCCGCATTGTAATTTGCAGTACTTATACACAATGGAGACACCGTTGTGTGATCGTAAAGGGTAAACATACCTGTGTAAAAGTTGTTTTCCGAAGTGTCGTGTGCATGACTGTCAATTTCTCCCAAGAAGACATCAATGAAATCTCTTTGTTCAGTTTTATAGGTTCCTTCTGCGCGCCTTGTCTCCAGAAGCTCCTACATATCGACCAGGAAATTAATAAAACGTAAAAATACATTTGACAAAAGCATCAAATCACGTATTCGATATTACCGTCGAAAAAAGTTAAATTTCATCATTCTCCACTTATAATACTACATATTGAACTCTTATACTAGCATGCAGCAAGACGGACAGACATAACGTTCCACACATTTATAATGTGAAGATAAATGTCTGCATTTAAATCATATTTTTGCAAGTAGTGTAAGTGAACGCCTGACCTAACCTTTTTCTGTTTGTATGACAACTAATAAATCTGTTTCAAACTTGTAAATCCGTTTCGCTATTACCTTAAAAAATCCGTGCATTGCAGTCAAAAAGTCGTTTCTGTCCTTTCCAGTCTGAGTAAACCGGGGCACTATATGTCTCAATACGGGATATGCCGTTATGATATCCTCTCCGACTGCCAATTTCTGTACAATGTCTGACATGAGTTTAACTAGCTTATGAAGCTGTGCATCATCATGGGAGAACTTATACCCTGCAATCAAACTCCAAATTATGTTGAGTGCAGATACTGAGAAGAATTTTTTCATATAGACTGTCGAGTCTTTTGACTCAGCAATATGTGTGTCCATCCGTGACATGAGACGCGTCAGCTCCTCTTCAATTATAGCTTCTTGGTTGTTGAACTTTCCTAAGCCCATATCACGTAAAGTCCTAATGGAGAAACGACGAAGTTCTTTCCAGGACTCTCCGTTTCCAAAAAACACTCCTGTTAAAAGTGAATATTATTGAGTTTAAAAGCGAAACGTTGGAAAATATTGGCCAGTTATATAGAATCAGGAGGAGGAGGAAACAAAATGTTTCATTTTTAGCTTGGCTATAAATTGGTTTTGTAAGATATGACATTTTGGCTCAATATTTCTATTACGTTGCACTATAGGACTTAATCTAAGAGTTGATTGTGTATGGTTTACATAACATTATATAGCTTGGTCTAGATAATGTCATATTCCACGAGCATACTGTCTTATATAATGTGATACTACTCGTACATTGTAAATAAAAGTAATAACAGTAAGAAGTAGGGCTTGATTGTGAGTGACAAGCAAACAAGTATACGAATAAATGCATTTACCCAGGGGCTTCCCAAAGCTGCGCTCCAAAATCCAGCCATCAACATATCGGTCAATCCATATATCACTTGAAAGTACGTCTCGAACTGCTTCCACATCGTCAAAAATTACTGCAAATTATGAGAAAGTTTTGTATGAAAATTTTATAACAAGTTACTCTGTCTAATAACACAACTAAAATATTTTCCATTATCTGTCAAAAGACTCGGCCGTGTTGGTCAAAGCAACCAAGCCAAGTAAAATTCCTTTCCTGCATAATTTCTCCAAATCATGTTGTCGAATGCAAAATTTAAAATGATCGCATATCTTTGAATTTTCATTGTCATTCCGCACCAGTGTACATAGTACAAACAGTGCATAGTGCACAGTACATAGTGCAGCCAGCACTTTTTTCGTGAGTAAATTAAGCAATTTTTCATGTATTTAGCAGCTAATGGTATGGTAAGCTCAATGGCATAAATTTATCGACCAGGCAACAATAGTTGTAGTTGTATGTTTCGCCGTATGCGTAAAAACTTCAGAGCCTTCTACAGGTTACAGCAAATGTTACAATGCATGGAAATTTTATCATATCATTTAATATGTATTAGAGATTCATAATTTTTTTTATCTGCCTCCCAATCCCAACTTTAGGAAAAATGAGATTTGTAGGTCAACATTAGGAATAATTAAATCTACCGTTCCATAACCGCTCCTAAATCCTTTTACTGAAATGTTCACATTTATAGAATTAAATCGGACGGTAGATATCCTACATCCTACTGATTGTTAATAGCTACGTCAATTTATAGGAAATAGAGAAATCTGAGGATTGTTATTTTTTCCTTTACAATCAGTATTCGCTTGGCGTAATCTGCAATGTGTCTAATGCATCTTACTATTTTATGAGCCTTTTTAAGTTACTGTGAAGATAAATTTGTTCGCTATCAATGACGATATAATAGTTGACTATTTCAGCTACGTTCATTCCAAGTTTCTTCATGCGTAAAAGATGTATGAGATGGTATCGTTTTTTGAAAGTTTTTTACTTTTTTGCAAAAATATTGACGCAATCATTACTCGATTTTTCTAGAATAAAAATTCGATTGTTTTAAAAGATGTATCTGAAACTCCCATATACCTAATATGTGCTTCCTAAGAACGCAAGTCGACTGGGAACATATAGATAAAGATTCATAAAAGAAGAAATATGATGCGGGCACTTCACAACTATTTGCATTTGCATTGAATATTAATGAACAGTAAAAGCAATTCTTTAAAAGTACAGTATATAACAGTAGTTTCATGTTAGTAAAAATTCTTAGAATAAATCACTTTATGGAAAATAGTGCTTAAAGCAACTCAATACTATGTATCTAACAGGGTTAAATCATGGAACAGACGTACCTTGATAGGTTGACCCGAAATGCAGACTCATTCGATGTCCATACTTTTTAGAAAGCTCTTTCAAGACCACGTAAGGCTTTTTCCCCTTTTTTGATTCCTTTGCTAGTTGAGGCAAGTTCCCAAGCAAGGGATATTTATACGGTCCTACGTATCGAATACAGATGCACAGAATAATTAAAAAATGAAGGTTTGGGACAAGAATTTCTCATCATTTGCTCATATAATATTACGGTTTATAAATCTATTTTTTTAAATCTGGAATGTTATTGTTAAGAAATTCGTGCTTGTTTTAACTTACCCGGAAGAAGTTTTCCTTTATGTTTCGCGTCAATGTTACCGGGAACAAAAAATACTTTTCTAATGAGCCAAGCCAAGACAAAAACCAATACTATTTCCCCGATCATTTTGCAATCCTAGTTATGAAATTGTAGGGAACGTTATTTTTTATTTATAATCAATCACAAAAAGCCGAGTTGCTATTTCTTTACACCCGTGCAGCCTGAATACTTTTACAGCTTGAAGCGGTTGTGATTTTTTCACGAGAGTGATAGTTATGACTCGCTGGAGTGTGACTTTCTTCAGGTATAATGAAAAAGTGAGCGAATTGGCCTACATCGACCAACTAGTAAACCAGGCCAGGGCTTTTAATCACTATTCAATTAGTTCTTCAAAACCATATACCTAAGCATTGTCAACCCCTGAACTCCATCAACAAGGGGAAATCCGTGTAACTCATCAATCTTTCCTGTGGCTTTTTTACATCCGATTCAATAAAGATTTAATACGATATGATAAAATACCAATACAAGGTATAAATAGGTTTGCAAGTGTTGTCAGAATACCATGCAAGCATACAAATAATGATTGATTTATTATACGTGTGTAGTAGGTTATGTACATATTTATAATGTATCTGTAAAGTTCGGGAATAACCAACAACCTCAATTTCTGGCGCATATAGTCCACAGTCCATGTCGATGATCAGATTTTTTTATAATTGCTGTTGAGAAATGCATTTATAAATCTCATATATCGGTAAACAGTAATATTCTGTAAAATGGTGTCCATTGATTATTTCAATTGATTGATGTGAAATTCTGAACCGTCTTATCAGCGAAATATGCGAAAGCTTAATTGCTGCCTTGTTCTACTGATAAGAATTATGATTTGATGTTTGATGTCGGCTGCCTGTAATAAGCTTTGCGTTGACAATTTGAAGTAGCAGTAGAAATTCCATTTGTATTAAATTGTTATCAATATGCTCTGAATTCATAAATTATTATTTCACATAGGTTATTAAATTGTAAAAATCATGACAATCCCATTGTCCCTCAGACAATGAAAGATTAGGGAATTCCCTTTTCTTTAATGAGAGCAAATACTAATGGTGTAGTGCATTTTACGTACTTCCACTAATTCCATTTAGCAAACATCAGTTATGTCATTTTCATTGTGACAATTACGAAAAAAGTATATAATTTTTTGAGTGAACAAATGTAAAATGACGACAGGCAAGACAAGCGGTGTTCGAATTCTATAATTATCTTATCGTACAGTACCAGTTGCACTTAAATGCATAGCCAGTTGTTAAACTGTAGAGTCATTTTAAAACGGATATTTTAGGGATCATCGTTGTAATGTGAGTAGCCAATCATTTATGAACATTGTAACATTCCGGGGAATTCCAAAATAAGGTTGGTATTTTATCAAGTTCGGTACGGGTTCGTTTTCAATATACCATCAACTTTTCATCACAAATGCATTACAGATTAGTTCACAAAACTCAACTTAAATATGAGTCGATTATGACGAGGTTAAATCGCGAAATATGGGAACATACCTGACGTTGTTATCACCGCGAAGGAACACTCTTTTATTTATAAATACATAAATCATACTATGAAATACTTAAAACACGGGTACGCGATGCCGATGTGATGCCATGTGCATTTCATGCCGTTTTAAGGTGAACTAGGTATATATAAAACATAAGTAATGTACTAAAGTGTCGTAACAATATACATGAGGAACTTCGAACGAAATATATAGGTAAACATTTATTGCATAGGTATGTATTTACCTATAGGTAGATAGATCTAAAACGTCCCATGTATTTACTTACTGTACTACTTAATACTTGCCATTCATCGACCACCATCGTAGGATTATAGTTAAAATGAATGAATATCTGGTGAAAGTATGTGTAATTTAAAGATATTATTGACAATTGAGTACGGCAAATAACAATGCAGCAAATAACGAGATATACGAATAACGGTACAAACCCAGCCTTAAAATTGAAACTTGGTACATTACATCCTTGGCTGTAACGCTGGTTTAGTATACAATATCTGAGTAACTATATTGCTTCCCCAACTATGTAATTCCAGGTTTAACTTATCGAGGTGTTTGGATATTTGCAAAAATGAAAGCTGAATAGCTCATTGTTGGTCTCTCTTGCATTTGCAAGAAAACACGCCAAACTACTACGTAATATGACTGGATCAGTGTAGCATTACAGCTACGTAAAACATTAAGCAAACACGGGTATTACTGTCTTGTTCCTGAGGATATAATGCGTGAAACAATCAATTGTATGCTAATTTTTTGTCGCGGTACATAAATTTCATTTAATGGTTTGTTTCCGATGGGTTAATCCGAATTAAAACTTAGTACCGTAACAAATAGTAAAAATATTGTTTGTTTATGGCTTGAACGATTCTTTTATATGTACCTTACAGTAAAACTACTTAATAATAAAGTGCAATATAAATTGCTTAAACAATGTACTTTTGTTATAGTAAATGACCCTAGTGCTCTTTACAATTTTTCAACATTTTTAAAATTAATTTACTCCTAAATACGATGGCAAGGTCACGGAGTTTTGTTTGAACTAAAACATGAACTTTGAAGTTCGAGACTGTGAAAATTCTATGATGTATGTACAACTTTGACTTTGTAGTGTCCACCATTTAATACTTTTTTAACAATACATACTATTATTCAGTATATTCTAGATTGATTGTGTAATTCAAAATTTTCCAATCAAATCAAATTCAAATTATCCGCAGGCATTAATATAAGCACGGTGAACACTTAGGTATCAAGTTATCACACACACAAATGTTAATGTTGCCTCATAAACGCAGTCAAGCTAATATTCGGTTTCATAATCTGATGGATACACTTGGATCAAAATGTCTATTCTTAGTTTGTGATTTATCAATTAAAGTAATTCGTAACTCAACTATGGATCCATTGTACTAGATTGATATATGGTAGTGTCTGATGAAAAAGGTAACCGATATCACAGTCATTGGGGGAAAATTGAGACAGTATCATAAAATCTAAGAAGAATATGAAATAGGATGATGAAATCCTGATTTTATTTTTTGGTCATTATCCGGTTTATTCTTGCGTTGGTTAAGTGGTTTAGTAAGAAATCATTGTTTCTATTTTTTATTCATTCGATGACTAGATAATTAATATAAAGGACCACATACACAAACCACATTTTGTAGCTTCGTAAAGTGTGGGATGTTCCAGGAGGAGTGGTAGGTTGGTAGGCTCAGCTCGTGCACCAAAATATCCGGAGGAAGTGCCTGACTTGAAGCCGGCAATGGAAGGCTTAATCGTCAAATGTAGGGATCTCCTTCGTAAGCTGTTAAGAGCATTGAAGCTGGAATATGAGGAGTACCTGTTGAAAATTCATCAAAATGTAGAGGGCGATAAGATATTTTCAAAGACCACTATTAGCTGATTGTGTTATCCAGCACTGCCGGAGGATCAAGTCATTCCATCAAATGGGATTAAATATCGAGAGGTAAATGTATTGAAACATTTGTACAATATGTGTACCTATTCACAAGTGCGTTTGTTATAAATGTAGTTAACGTTTCGTAAAATATTATTCTATTCTTAATTAGTTTGAACTTTAATTAACTTTGAACACGTTTGCAAGTATTTTATAGCTTTTCTATTTGATAAAGTTCTAAATGACAAGGTCTATGATGTTCTATCGTTTATAAATGCAATTAGTAGGTCTCAATTACATGTGTTTTACTTTTTCAATTGTAAGCACAACTTATTGATGTAAGATTTTTTCTTTTCACCACACATATTTTGAAACACTAACCATGATTTCTAAAGATTCGAGGTAAACTGCAAACACTATATGTACTTCTACATATTTGCTTTGAGAATTTCAACGCATTACATATTATAGTAAAATGTGATTTATTCGTTTTAAAGGACTTATGTAACATAATCAATTTGACCATGTCAAGTTTATAAATACATCTAGTAAACTCATATTTGCCTGCAACGATATGACGTGATGATAATGTAAATGATGCTGCCAATTAATTTAAACTACATGCATTGTTCATGGGCTAGTCGCGTGATGAGTTGTTGAGTCCTATGACTACTATTGCGTGTGAATTTCATTATTTACATAAATTGCGAAGCTAATTCCCTACTGTAATCACTTTAACGAATCTAGCAAAGATACATCCAATTTTTAAATTGGTGTGTGTAACTAGGTATCTATCTATCTAACAATGAACAAGCTCTTTGGTTTAATTCGCAGGCTTTCATTTCCTCACAAATCATCAGATACGCCCACGGTTTAAATAATATATAAAACATGTTTTTATGAAAGGCTAGCTTCGAACGGTGAAAGACATTCAACACGAAATCACTCAGGACTTAGGAGTGCAAATTAGAATTTAAAAGTGCTGCAATGCTAGGCTATGTACCCAGGAAGCATAATAATAAAGTGAAACCTAATTAAACGTGCAGCATCTTTCACACGAACGTGAATTATCATGGATGTGTAATAATTCCAGGAGAATATGCTAGTTAATAAGTCGTGTTTGCTGTTTTTCCAGCAGTGTAATATTTCCCAATGTTTAGAAGTAACAATGATATAATAATATGCTTGTTTTTATACAGACGAAACATGATGAGATAAAGTGGGATGATGCAGTACCAATTAAAAATTCCATTTTGGTCAATGGAAGTGATCTTCTAGGACGTCTGTCTGGAGGAGTGTTTCCCCCAATTGTAAGTTACGTGTATAATTTAGAAGATTATCTTGTACTTCCCTATGAATCATATTTAGAGATACTGAAGTAATGGAATGTATGAAAATTATGACTCAACATACGTATATATGTATACTCAACTTGTGATTTGCCACCACTCATTTCCAGACTCATCGTGTGCCAATACCTAAAGATACTTCAAAGAAGACCACGGCTCAACAGAGCATTTCGTACTTCCTAGTTCTGCTGGATGACGATGTACTCATTGAGCCTGTTGTTCCAAAGCACGATATCAAAGTAAACTTTGAGGCGGTGCTAACCAGAGAGTACTACGACGCCCGAGTTAACTACAACAAATAAAAATATTTCTCTCTCTCTCTGTGCCTTTCTCCTTGCTTTCACTTTGCCTACGTTTCGCTTTCTTGTGACATTTATGATTTTTATTTTTATTATTATTCAAATGCCAGTAACATTCGTTATTCTCCTTTCATTTACACTGAATATGTGACTTCCATATCATTTTCAGCAAATATATTGTGACGTCCGCGAAAGTATCTCTTTTAAATATGCTTACTTGCCTAATATTGAACATGATACGATACACATGTATATAACCTCTGTTATTATTATTACTAGGATTAGGTTGGATGTGTCTCTCGTGAAAGAAATAGTATTACTATCTCTGTAAATAAAATGCCAGCAATTTACCGCAATCCGCTCGATATTATTATCATTCAAGGCAAATGGCTTGATTCCATCTATCTACCTTTTTTGTTTTCCATGTTTTCCCGTATCATTTATCCAGAAAGACAAGTTTTTTACATACAAACTGCTGCAGAGTTTTCCCATTATCCGCATTGAGTGAATGAACTCAACATACACAACGGTACGAGATAATCCACCCAGCAAACACCACACTACCTTTTCACATGAAGCTCAAAATCGGCAAGGAAGAATTGTTTGATGTTTTCTGCAACTGTACAAATCGGTGCTGAAACCAAGTAAAACTACAACATAATATAACACCAGGTATCTATAGTCTAGATTTTTTCTCCAACCCAGTCAGTAGCACATTTATTTGCAAGTAGGTGAAAGAATATCCTCATTTTTTAACATCTCACACGGTAAATGGCAAAATTCTATATGATGATCGGCTTGCAATTGAAGTCAGACAGATTCGTCATTACTATTCAAGATAAAACCATAAGCATTACAGCAAAAATCCAAAGGAGAGTAACGAGATAATGCAAGGTTCCTTGAAACGGAAGAAAAAGCTTATACAAAATTGTATCAAGAATTCACCAATATATATATATATAATGTATTGAATAAGATGTAAAAAAAAACTCGGCAACACCTCACATCCCTCAAAACCATATATCTTTGCTCAAAACACATATGAATCGATAAAAGTAAGATAAAATGGATCTGGGAATGAAATACTGTGCTGAGCTTGATTTGAACAAGAAATTATTGTGACACATTTGTTGTACATCAATCAATCTAGAGTCATCAGCACAACATCAAACTTTCTAACGTGCTCGTAAGTCACAAAATGGATATATATTTTTATCCCTAGCTGTAATGTAACGTTACCGTTGTAAATCTTGTTTAAGAAGCGAGTCCCCAGTGTACAAAAATGCATGTTTATCTGTCGAAGTGGATAGACAATAAAAAATGTGTCCCTGGAAATGAAAGCTAGCAATGAGAACCTTCACGCGATGCACACAGACGCGTTTACCTTCTTTCGGGCGTTTTTTTCTAGAAACACAACAATGTGAAATACGTCGTTGACAGAAACGAATATTCCTTGTCAGCCTTGACACAATGCTACCGTTAAAATTTGCTGTTTTGTTTTCATTACGAAATTAGTTCCGTGTCAAAATGTTTGTCAGAATACTTTGTCTGTTTGATTGTACTTGGTTGAGATTGCTTTGAAACACTGCGCCATTTTAAACATTTTTGCCAGTTGCATTTGTCAAAAGCTTGTCAAAAGATTTGTTGGTTAAAATGTAGACTACAAGTTGACATTTTTACTCTAGTAGATAACATAAAGAACATACAAAAAATACGTACTTTTACTACGTATTTATTTCAATTCATTCACAGAAAGAAAGTTATTTGATTGGCAAGCGTATTTCTTCCCGTGTTCGCACAAAAAGTCAATGGGAATGATACATATGGTGCGGAATCATTGAAAGAGTCATGAAGTTAAAACGCAAGTGTATCTAGCATTTGCACTTGTTGTTTAGATGCTAAGTAGAAAGCAAAATAGCAATCTTCTAAACAACTTTCACTCTATATATCCTCGTATCCTTCCTGGCACAGCAATTCTGTGAAGCATTAATAAAGTACAGGAGTCACCGTACTTTCTTTTTCTATTCCAGTCAAGAAAACATTTAACTTTCATGAGAGGTTAAGCAAAGTCTGAGTTTATACTGTTTTAGATAGAGTAACGTTGAAGAAATAGCATACGTACATGCCCAGCACTGTTTGGGAGAACGCAATAAATGTGTGTGCATAGTGAATGAATTTGCTCAGTAGTCTCGGAATGAAGTCTATTATTCATGTTATTGTGTGAATAAAAACCACACAAAGTGCTCGTCGATTTGATTACTTGATTTCATGGATGGAAGAGCTTCTTTGTATTTTATCATGCGTTATTAATGCTTCAAGTGTGCAAATGAACGATATTTATTACAGGAGAAAAAGAGTGAAAGCTATGAACCCATGAACCTTTACATCATCATCACATTCACATCACAAATTCTAGGATATCGTAATTTGTATTAGGCTCTCTAGAGCATCATGATCACGGTGAAGGAATTCTGTTTGTCATAAAAAGTAAATACATAATAGGAAAATGCGTAATGTAGGTACAAATAGACAATGATAAATACGGTATATTATGAATGTATGTATACTAGGCTTTTTGATATGTGCATGCTTATATGTATTTTAAGTTGTATGAATTGCCAACTTTTCTTCTTGGACATGAATATAGTCAGGAGAGAAGTATGTAGACTTAAATTAGAATCTCAACACAAATAAAGCAGTTGCACTACTGATGCCAATGAGTATTTATTCCCCTATCTTACATTTCGCCTGAATTTTGTCGATTAAGGTTTTATGGGTTTTCAAATTCAAGAGGTAGAAGTTCAAGAGGGGTTTAAGTAAATCGGCTTGATAATTCAAGTACATCATATCTCAAGTGCAATCGAATACATTGCTAATTCTAAGCACTAGTAATTAGATATAATACACTAAAATGCTAAGAAGAGGAGGTTACGTGAAAAGGAATTTTGATTTCGATTGATTTCCGTACTTGAAGTTTTTCCCGGAGACGGTTTTTGTTTACAGTACAACTCAAAGCTAGTAGGTTTCAGCAAAATTTAAACTATGAGAAATAAAAGCCGCAAATAGGTATTTATATTTACAAATCATTAATTCGACGATTTTCTTCTCAAGGTATATGGTTCGTGGGTTTAACTTGTTATGTCCTACAATAAGGATTTTGTAAAACTCCAAATCAACGATAAAATATAATAATATAAAAACAATAATGACTACATGACAATTGTCTTGAATTCATGCAATTTGAATAATTCTTTTGTATTACACTTACATAAGGCATGGCTTGTATAATTTATGATAAAGTGGTTTTCTTCCGGTTTTGGATTGAGCAAATAATTTAGAATTTTTACCGCTTTTCACTGTTTACATCGGTGTAGATTTTTATAAATAATCTAATAAATTGACTTCCTGAAACGAGAAAACTTTTCACTCAAAAGTTAGGATTTCAGTATGTAAATCACCCGAAATTTTAATAAGCTGCTATATTGTTATTTTAACAAATTGACAATCCTGCTACTGTTATATATCAGTACATTCAGCTCCATACATTTTTAAAGCAGTTCCACTCAAAAAGAAAGATATTGGGAAATAATATTTAATAACGGATGACATGATATTTGGAACAAAGGATATCTACGGGCATGAAACCCCGACGATCCCTTAATGTGATATATTTGCCTTCTCTCTGAAAATTCGTGCAAAGCTCGACTACTGTAGAAAAGTGATCAAATTCCATCTTTGAGATTCTTCGGTGCATGACAAAACATGACAGTATATATATACCTCCTACGTATACATCATATAAAACTGTAATTTCCATTTAGGAATTCGGTTTAAAGTAAAGTCGACACTTTCCATAAACAAATTCTGAAGTTTAAAAAATTAGAGATGCTATAATTTTTTCTATAATAATGTAACAAAATCGTGAATATAAACATGTGTTAAGTTCATTCGACTATCATCCATTAAATTCAATGAACCAAACAGGCCTTTCACATATCAAAGATGCCTGCAGTGTTACATATTTTAACCGAAAGTGTGCATAACATAAAACAATATTATATTGTTTGTATAAAATATCAAAATTATAGCGGAAATCTTGGAAGTTGAAAATGGAGAATACCTAACCATGGAGAGAAAACGAGTGAAGGAATCGGAAGCAAACCCCACGACTAAAGCCACGTTCAAATATACAATAATATAAAAAATGCCCATTTGCCTTGAATGGGAAGAGTAAGGAGGTCAACGTAATGCAATTCACTATATATTATGGCAGCTATATGTCTGTCTGGAAATGTTATTTTACCACCGCTAAGTAAACCAAAAGCTTTTATGTAACATGGATGAAGTGCTAATACATCTGCAACATGTAGATATACGTATATATCGACGAGGATTCCTGGCATATATCCCTTTTCCAAATTCTAAAGCGAATAAGCGAACTGCAAATGTGACCGTTGGAAATCCTTCCTTCAAAGTTCAAGCTGAAAGGCGCGTGCACAGGGATTACAATATTAAAGAAACACTTTCATTTTGTTTGAGGTTATTGTTTAATTTTAGTTGTCTGTTAACAAGAACCTGGAAAACACTTTTGGTTTAGTGTCGACTTCACTAATATTTATGCAATACACTTTTGTTATGGTTTTACATTCTGACTAACCGAAGTTAACTTTCTTTGCAATACATAATATACATTGGTTGGTAGATTAATTCTATTTTGACATAGGAACAAACAACTTCCGTTTATAGAACATTGGCGTCCATATACCTGGGAAGTCATTGAAACTTTTAACATAGCTCGTCATTTGTACGATTCTCATCAACAGGGAAGACGGAATCGGGAGTTGGACAATGACCGAATTTCACCCACTAAACTTTACGAACTACACACAACCGCTGTCTGTACTTGTGATTTGGTGATACAATGTAATGTAGGCAATCACAATGCATATAGTAGAGGCTTGAGATATGCTATATTGGTACTAATTCAACTTTGCATGTAATCTGACAGAGAAGCGATAAAGTTATGAAATCAATGTAGGAAAATTTATGCAAGATTCTGTTGCAATCCTGACAACCTATTAACTTATTGTGTTGAACCTGCTTCCGGGACACAACAAAAGATACAGACGAAGTTAAATTTTTAGAATAATAAGCATTTTAAAGCATTTATATTATTATTTCCAAATTCGCTGTTACTTAAACCAGTCAGATTAATATTAATTAAGCATTGCTATTACTCACTATCAGTACAATTCTGAGAACTAAAAAAATACCCCATGAAAAGTTCTTTCTAAAATAATCCTTAAAGTCACTACTAATTAATTACTATTCTAATTCCACAAGGATTGGGATTTTCTTTGTAAGCATCAGATTTCTAGTTTTTTGTAATGGACAATCATTCTTGAAATTCTAATGCTAAACTTATCGCTGATTTATTTTACGCATGTGTAAAAACACCATTTACCTCGTCCTCGGACCAAAGGGAAATGATTTTTCATCATATTCCCTGCTATATTATCCATATGTGCTAGGGGTTTCATTTAATTTGATAGTGAAAGCAAAATGAGAAAACTTTTACTTTGAACACATGAATTCCGAAAATGGGAGCATGTAATACTAACGAAAAAACGAAGCAGGTAGTTTATATGCCTCGTCGACAATTTCTTTTCCTTCACCGTTGGGAAATTTGTTTATCTTCATGCTCTATTATTACAATACATTTTTATGCTCACAAAAATACAAAGTAATTTACAAGAAGCATGAATCTATTTGGACCATCCCGCAGTTGGTCATATCATCGTAGGCATACCTGACTGGCATTGGCATAAGTTAGACCAACTAACCATTATTTGTTATCCCTGCAAAAATTAATTTACCTAATTGAAATTCATCAAAGTCATATTAACTTAGCCCTTGTAAGTAGTAAGTAATCCTATTCCTGTAGAAAGTACCGAGTCAGCGTTATAAGTGAAGCATGGTGTCAAGTAAAGAATGCTGATCTAGCTTCATGTCAAACTTTCCAGAGAAATAAATAAGTATCAAACTTCTAATTCGAATGAATAGTACGATATTATAGATGGTGCAACAAAATAAAAATATTTCATAAACATTCCGGTTATGTTTGTCAAAACATATCATGGGTCTGCAAGCAAGATCAAGATCCAAAAGCCTGTTTCCAGTTTATGAACTATCATATAATATTTAATATTTCCTATCCTATATCAATATGCACCAGGCCCATAGCTTCAAATCATATGTATTTATATTTTTATATATTACACATCCATAAGTGCCAAAAATAAAAGTAGTAGTGATCATATGTATTCCTACCAGTTTTGTGGTTTTTGAATTTTTATTTATACGAATGTGCGACAATTGCAAATTTATCAATGAAAACTAAGCCTACGAAAACCGTCAACATTTCTCTCAAGCATGAATTTAATTTAATAAAAAAAATTAGACGACAATGACGAAGAATAATGAATAAATTCATCGAAGCAAAAGAATAAAGAATGGTGTTGCGTATATATAGAGTAGGAAGATAAAAGCTAACAAAGAACTACAATATGGGGTATTACACCCCGCATCATATAATCATTTCTTGTCGGCTCTGTTCACGTACTTATACATCCTGTCATACTGCATTAGCAAGGGCTAAAGGGCACAAAGAGTTCAACTTTTTCCAGTTCTCTTCAAACTCTTCTTTTATACTAACCAACCATATATACATATGTATTGTGTGTGTACTACTGCTCCTTTTTCACTAGTTTCATTGTTAATGTTTATCACACCGTCTTCATCAGCATAATATCATCTCTATATTTATATACCTAATACTTAATACTTAACTGCAGCAAGTCATTCACTGCCAACACCATCACCAAAATAATATACCCCACACCATCGCCTTTTGTTATTGTATTCATTTAGGCTTTCTCCCTAACATTTTTTCTCTCTTGTCTGAGAAATAGAGACTACTGCAATAAGTTGGTTGGCCAAGTATTAAATGAATACTGTACAATGGTTGGTTCTTGAGAAGAAAGTACCTAGAAGTAACAACAGTAACAGTAGTTTGATGGTACATTTTAATGGACTGGCTTTGTCTTTTTAGTTGACGAGAAAAAATAGACGAGGAGAAAGTCCTTTCTGACGTCGCCTTTTATGCATCCCTCAAGAAGTTTCCTGTCTTTATTTTGCTGGAATATTCTTTCCCTTTTGTTTGAAGTGGAAGCGAAGTTAACTTTTTGAGGACCCTTTCGCGTTATGTTTCAGAAACGCCCGGTTGGGAAATACTTGACTGCATCGGACATACTTGAACATTTGGCATATAGTCCGCGTAATTAATACTGTACCAGACCAGGGTTACGTTTCACTGTCAGCAAAACTGTTTTACCATTAGGTTTAAGTAGAAAAACAAATTTCTACAACTGACACTTCAATTCAGGCAATTATTCAAATCCATATTGGCAGAATGAAAAGGGTTTATTTGCTAATACTCACATCAGTACAGGCTTCAGAAGCCAATATTGTATAAAATGCAATGTAATATTCTGTGTAAGTATTCCAGTAAGGTAAACTGGACGGGTACCAAACAGTTGTGTAGCTTTCATGTGAGCGTTATTTTTGGGCCAAAATTTTGGCACTTATACATTGTTTTATTTGACCTTTCACTGACTCTTCACTGCTTTCTGAAAGGGTCTGATAAGTTGTAACTATCAATGTCAAATGTACTGCAACATTGGCATTCCTAAATACGTGGTCAACAGTGAATCTACCTAGGTAATCCATTAAGTTAAATTAATGTATTATTTATGTGCTTCTTGACATAACCTCCTAAAAGGTTCAAGGTTCTACACATGAGATTTTCATATTCGAGTTTTGATCTGTAAGAAGAAGAACATTCAATGCGAATTTTCAAAGCTGCAATTTTGGTTGGCATTAGCTTTTGTTTGTTTGCAGTTGAACAGTAGTCTACGTATAAAATAATATAGAGATTCAGTGTTGCAAACGAATTTTCATTATTTGCTGTCGATTTCACATCACATCGCTGAGTCATGTACGGTTGGTTAATTTGGACTTTATTGCTTAGGAAGATAAATAATATAGGTAAACATGCTCCTTTGGAACTTTTAATATTCCATTTTTTGCATTGCAAATCGACAAGGTCATCTTAATTCATTATTCAGGGCATATTCGGTCAATTTGGCATTGGCAAATGGCTGAATGTACGTTTGGTTTTGGCATCTTTATTTCTATTTTTTGGAAAGAAATTAGTTAGCCTAGATCTATTGTTTGTGACTTGTACACCCACTGGGAAACTACAAAAAGATAATGTATCCTTGATTGTGAATTCCATCAATATTATTGTTGTGGAAAAAATATATAATATTTAACAAACGACTATAACTATCCGTAATATGGGTATTATATGGTTGTATTTACGAATGAATTTTGAAGTAAGTGAATAGGAAACTGCGTCGAGGCATACTATCACTATCTTGTACATTACTTCCTACTCTACTTTCCTATAATAGAGTCGATATTTATCAGGTTGACAATTTTATTTGCTTTTTTATGTTATTTTCGCCATTAAAGTGAAAAGTTGGAATGTAAATGTGAATGCATGTAAAACGATAAAGATAAACCTACACACATAAGAAAGGTGTATGTATTTACATATAAGGTTTTTTTGAAGTATGCATTGCATACATATAAATGAAGCTTAAATTGTCTTAGGAATATGATTCTATATAGAGAGGACTAGGAATAAATGGCATGGTGGGTATTTTCATCACTTACCACTGGTTCCATACTTCCATGTTGCCCCGGAAAAATAAGCTATTTATAGAAAAATAATAATTAGTTTGTAAATTATGTGTTTGCATTATAAGCATAATTTATATAATATAGAAATAATTTGCAAACCGTGGTTTTATTGAAATCTGTTAAAAATAGTTCTTCTCGTTAATACATGAGGTATTTGTGCTTTGAACTTCAGTAGTAGTAAAGTATTCAAATATTTACTTCTCTCTAGAATGAAATTATTAAATGGGTGATTGAATAACTTCTTTTGAAACTGGACTCTTATGTCTGGTCTGAACATAATTCATTTAATGTTATAACAAAAGTCAAGTATCATTTTATTGTTTGCGCAGTTGTATCACAATACATTTGCTACTTGATGTTCTATCACCTTCCCTCCACTTAATTAAAAGTGTACACAACTCAGTCTTTACGCCTCTAGTTCAGGTAATCTTCTACGCACTAACAATGAGCTGCAGTTGTATTGCTGGAAACATGGTTTTCGCCGTAAGTAGAAAGTCGAAAGCTCATTAAGAGTTATTCGGTTGGTTGGCTGATTATAACAATGATGAATTATGATTCGTTCCAGTGAATGGAACTACAAATATTCCTAGCATGAAACGCCGCCATTAAAAGCAGTTGAATAAAGCAATAAAATTATTTCATAAAACGATACTTATCATGATGATAAGTATGTACTAATGTTCCAAGTTGTTGGTTTTGTCTAGTCCAACTGTCAGTCTGTCCGTTGGCCTAGAAGACAGGGATACATTTAGATATTTTAGCAACAAAAAATGCAATGCAATCGAATCATTTCCTTTATTGCCATAGTCTTGTCTTGATGAGTTCAAAGATGGACACAAAGGTAAAAACGGTATCTCGTTGACAACACTAATTTTGTTTTTTATTGAATAAACCTAAATGTCATGGAAACTCAAAATTTAATTTCAAGTTCTAAATTATAATATGTATGTTGTTTTAGTAAGTTCATACTTAGATTCAATTAATTATTCAAACTTTAATGTTCATTAAAAAATAATAATCGTAGATTATTACAACTTTGGCTTGGGTCATTGACACAATGCCCATTGGCTCATATACATTGTATGATTCAACCTGGTCAGGTGTACATAATTTTCCAACATCAGCATCAATTTAGGTAAATACTAGGGTTGGGATTCAGTTAGACATACATTAACATTTCTGTGGATTTCTTTATTTTTATTTTTAATACATGTCGCATTTTGCAAAGATAAACTCCTAAATGAAACCATGTAAATGTAGATCAATTCTGTTTGAAAAGTATTTTGTATTATTGTAAAATGTTCTGTCTTTAGTTTCTATTATTCAACTGGTTCTTCCGTTACCACATTTTTATTTTATTTGACCCTATTTATTATTTTCAAGTTAGAGAACCCATCTTGAGAAAATGTCAGAAAGGAATAAAAATTTTGTAAACATTTATTTTTATTGTTGATATTATTGAAAAGAGAAAGTCTTTTGTCACTCAACGCTAGTCTAGTAGCCATCTTCATGATCTTCCAAGCTTTCATAAATTGAAAAGGTGTATGGTGGAATGGGAGAAAATCGTTTTAAATTCTTGCGAGAGACACGTAATAAAATGCAAACGTGAACTGTAGTATGCCAATGCCAACTGCCAACCGAGAAATTTCCTGGGATATCTTGTCATTCATTCCATTAAGAGAGGGAAGCTTTACCCATCCACACATAGTATTCGTTTTTTCCTTTATTACGGACGGGTGGTCTTCCTACCCAACAATATTACATAATCCACATAAAAGAAGTTTTATTCTGCTGTTGCATAACAAAGATTTTTTTGAATCTCACTTTTTTCTTATTGTTTATGCCATGATTTCTATCCTTCTTACTATGCTAGTCTCTATCCATCAACCCAGGAGAAGAGAAACGGTTTAACTTGAACATTTTGAGGACAGCATACGCATACCTCACCAGTCGGCACCAATGCAATGCGACACCCACACATACCTACTTCCATATCCATAATATTATAGCATACTCACTAACGATTTAGCTCAAATGAGTATCCAAAATTCTTCTTTCATTTTCCTGTATGCCATACAATGGAATGACAAAAGATAGAAGATTTTCCATACTATAACCGTTGTATGAGAATATACACAGGGTTATGCTTGCTATTATTTATTATATGATTACTTTCTCCTCCCTGCAGTAAATAGTGCGGGGAAAGGAAAAAGTTCATGGTGGTAAATACTTTTACACAGGTGAATACTCCCGTTGGAGCAGAAAAACAATAAGAAGGATTCCTTTTGGCAGATAAAAATCTTATACAGTCGAGAAAATTAAATAAATGCCTTACAAAACAGGGCGACAGGCAACAACAGTACGAATCAAGAAAAAAGTAAAATATGTGGAATAAAGAGGATATGAGCCTACATAGTGTATTACGCATTACTTTCATTATATATTTTGGAGGGTTTCATAATATGATGTGGGTGTATAATGATATTTAATATAAACATTATTACTGTTTACCACCGCACATTGTATATAGTAATCCTATATTTATTAATGGTCCTCTAGTGCATTTTCCTCAGTATAATAAAGGGAATATTATTCAGTAGTTTGACATATAAATGCGTACATTTAGCAGTTGTTTTTCTAATATTTGAAAGGAGAAAAGTCCAGTTCAACAATTCTTGTAATAGTCATTCTTGTGATCATCATGATTTTTATAAATAGAAAAGATAAAAATAGGGAGCTATCCTTGCTCGTTCGCTTGAATAGAATCGGATTACTATCGTAAGAATTCCTTTTTCATTCATGAGACACTACTTCTGAATTTTGATGATTGCGAGGAGTCTCTGTGTAAACATGGTTTGGCCTTTCCTGTAAACCCTGTTCTGTAAAAGATTACGATCACATACCCATACCTTTGCTACTAATACACATGATCGCGTCTCATTTTATCGTGACATCAGACATTTTTTGCTTAAACCTCTTTGATAAATTTTTTGCCTAGTTTCTTGTGCGACACAGGACCTTTTTTCATCATTAAATAAATATAAGTTTTCTTTCATAAACATTGAGAAATAGAGAAGATGAGAATAAACATAAGTGTGTTTGAAGATATAAGAACTTTGTCGGTCACAAAGCAAAAATAAACAAAAATTACCTAGGATGAATCAGAAATTTAGTTCTATAAAATAAGACATAAATTAAGCATAATATTTATAGTTATAAATATAACTCTGATAAAGTAAATAAGTATAAGAGTGTAAAATTAGCCGAAATAAATATACCAGTGGATGCGCATGGCTTCATTGTATGTATGTATGTTCTTCTTTCCATTCTCCATCAAGTACGTATCTCTAAATTTTATATATAATTTTCTATATTGACTGGTGGTTAGGTGGTTTCACGATCAAAGTTAAGTTCATTGTTTTTAAAGAAGCTACTATCTCCGTATACATAATTATTTAAAATCTAAAAATATTATTCTATACAATGTATGGGAGAGAATTTGGACATA
>JAHZMV010006755.1:0-16166 GCA_027743765.1 Coecobrya sp. COE2
GAATTAGAATAATTAATCACGGTGTATTAGGAAGGTCGATGGACATAATCCACAATTAAATTAAGTTGGGACACGGGCACGAGCAGCACACTTGACTTCACTAAAATATGGAGTGGGGAGACAAAATGGAGACCACAAAAACTCCGCACAACTAACTGACTGACGAACGGACAAGAGGAGACGGCAAATTTGGTGATCGGCAAGGCAACATGCTTTTATTTTACCGGGGAATGAACTGGGGTAATGGGATAAAGCCATCCACGCTACATTCTTATTAGGAGCTCGGATAGATAGATTATTTCGCTTTAAAATGGTGTATATGAATTACCAATACAACATTATCAAGTTCAGATTATCTTTCTAACAACCACACAGGAAGCATGAAGTAATGCATTTCATTTGCTTGTCCGTCTGTCTTTTCTCCTGATAACTGTAGGAGCTTTTTCTTGGCGACCTAAATTTCGTCAAGTATAGATTTTACTAAATATATTGATAACCCAACTTAACTCTAACCTTACCAATGTGAATTGGCACTGCTGAGGTATAATGTAATCGTCTATTTATTACGGGTTTATGCGTACAACCAAATTACATATAAGAGGCAGCTGTTAAAAATTTCAACAAATATGCATCATAATTTATTATGAATTTATTTTGAATGTATGAAGCTGTGTGATTCTTAATTCATTCTTTCATCTATGTTTAAATGAATTTGTAACATAACTTTTGTCCCTTTCCTAGACCAATTTTAAGTGATTTTCTTATTGTGATTGTTACGAAGTAGTCGCTTCAAAACAGATAATACCACGAAGATGATGACGATGGTAGTTCAGTTCATGTATCATCATCATGATATTAGATGCAGCTATATACTTACGTTGAAACTAAGGTAAAAAAAATTGTCGACAATTTGGCTCAAGTTCAACAGAATAATCACATGATTAAATTTCTTATTCATGCTATACATATACTTGCATATGTTCACGTTATTATTATTAGATATTAAAAACAGAGGAATAAAGCGTATTATTTGCACAACTTTGAGAAAGGAGAACTAGCACGTAGCAATATTGTATGTGCTTCTCCGTCATCAACAACCGCTTTATCGTCCACTACAACTACTGCACTGCTGGGCTCTTTAAATCTCTGAACTTTCTTGATCCCATAATTTGCATGCGCTTTCCAAACCAGAATTCCTGACTCCCTGTAAAAATATTGTACGCAATATTATTTATTTGTTTATTAGTTCTCACCCTATTTTTGATAATCACTTATTAAATAAAATTGCTACGCCAGTTTTGTCACGTAAGTAACATAAGTCTAGTGTCTGTTTGCCCATAGGTATGTATTTTTGTCGTGCATGCATGGCATCCCTACGAGATAAATTAATCATAGGAACGGTTATGATGTGCCTTCTTTGCGAACAAAAAGAAGAATACAATAAAAGTAATTTTGATTGACATTCTGTAAAAGAAACCAAGTTTGCATATTTTAGGTAGGATGAGAAGATTATCAACAATTCTAACAATATACGAGTGGTGTCTACCTGGAAGTTATTCTGCATGCATGCAAAAGTAAATTGAGTACAAATATATTATGTTATTATTTATATGCTGTGCATTTTTTTGCATTACATGAGAACTTCAATTCTCTGTCTGGTGAAACGTGAGATAGCATTAATTTCATCTCACTTCACAATAAATAGATAAAAGGCTCTTCTGTAACTTTGTAAAAAATACACTATTATAAAACGCGACGGAAAGGAATCATGCAAATTGGTTAACTGCGCATCATCATCATCCCAGCACGAAAAAGAAGCAAATGAATAAATCTGACTTTTCATATACTTTGTTTTAAAAAAGTGGTTGTTTTTTATTTTTAGCTTTTTTTTAAAAAAAAAGTATGATTCAATGTAAAATTGCATGTTGCATTGTTCCCCCGCAAAATGTAATTACATGTTCCATAAATAATACACGGAAATCTAAATTATTTCTTTAACAATGATAATCCTTTTTGGGCTTATTATTGTATTCCGTCAGAAGAAAGGAACCTGTTGTTACATGTCAGGTCAGGTTCCCATACTTTTTAAATCAGGAAGTCAGCTCAACCCACGCATGCACCTGGTATTTGATTTCGGTGGGACGACACTGCCCTATTTGCAATTGTGGCAAAACCTTTGAAATAACTATGCTCAACGTAAAAATCGTGAGAATGCATGCATAGTTTATTTTGGGATCAATCAAATCTTCTGTTCTGCTCAGTGTGCATGTATGGTGCACTATTATTGTACCCTTTGTCAAATCAGAAATACGATATCCTTTTCCCTTTTTCATCTTTTTAATATGGTAATGAGCAAGGTCATCCCAAAAAAGTTGTGAGGAAATGAAGTAAAGTCCCTATGGTCCAAATGGTTAGGTCATCGCATTCTCAGGCATTCATCTCGAGGCGTTCAAGCGGAAGAACTGACACACTCTTACAGCAAATTATAACAAGAAAGGAAAAAGTATCGTTTATTTACATCGTTTGTTTGTTGAAGAAAAACGAACGGTTCTCTCCACAAAACTATTACTAGCTATAATATGTTGACATTTCTTACGCATTTTATGAAAATAACCCTAAACCCAATATACTCACAACTCCAGCTCATCTGGAGAGAGAGATAAATAGATATGCATTTTGATAATAGAAGGAAACCCCATTTTTCTTCAACGAAGAAGGAAAAAACTATTCAAGGAGATGAGGGTAATGTCATCTCAAGGTTGTTTTTATAAAATTGAAGCTTTCACATGATTGACTTGAAACTCTACTCATAAATGACACACATAGGCATGTAAAACTTCCTTCTTACTCATTGTGCATCTCGTTCTTTATAATGTGCATGTACAATGCAATATCGTATTAACGACGTGCCACAAATTTAACCCTTTCATGTATGCTCTGCTCCAGTTAATCTGGACGTACCTCCAGGAGGCTTTCATCAGAGTACAACTTGAGGCGCTGGAATGCGACTTTACTACCTATATAGACTATTAAATACATTCTTTGTTTTACATCAACATGCAAAGATTAGTTTAAAGTTCATACAACTACCAAGCGAAATTCTATTACGAACTTGCTACTCTGTAAAGAACGTTCTTTCAAGTATTTTGTAGTTTTGATCTTCGTAATAGTAAGTGCAAATGAGTTCAACTCGTTTCCTTGATTTTTACGCATAAGTATACGCTTTTGTTTTTCTAAGACTAAATAACAATCATTGGGTAATACTATTATGTTATGCTGTGGGATCATTCCACTGAACTTGAGTGTTTTTCATAGACTTTCGTTTGAGATGAGTAGTGATGACCTCGCCAAAGCCTTACTGCTTGCACAATAGATACTAGTACAAAATTTGTGTGCTGTAGGCCTTAGAATCATCCATCAACTCTTGAAAGAGATTACTCCATACATTTTGTCATTATGCATTCCTAATGTTCGACGGATATATTATATAGTGTAATCACTACTGGTCATAAAATGGGCCCTTTTTGGTAATGCTGTCTACATTTTTTGCTTGGAGTTATATTGCTTAGCCAAAGGTTGCTGATATTATGATATTATGATCTTCTAGGATACTAAATCCTTTAACCATATCCAAGTTCAAGTTTATCAAACGTACGGTATTTACGTCTTTTGGTTAGGTTACGCAATGATACACTTTTTCTAAATTTATTAGGTAGCTCATTGGGCAGTATTTCATCAATGAGTTTGGCATGTTTGTCCGTCCCTCTCATGTGATACTGATCGCTTTTTCTGATTTGGATGAAGTTTAGTTCATGGAAGAGAACAATATTGATTTGGCAATCGGTCATGGGAAGGTTTTTCATGTGGTTTAAATGTTACGTGGAATCAAAATTACCATTCATTTTGGAGGAGAGGCAATCTAGTCGAAAGAAATGTGACCATTATAATGAATCTCCTGGAAATAACGATCATTTAATTCATTTCCCGTTTTATCATTTCTCCGTGGAAAGAGGGTAACGATGATATCATCATGAACCGCTTTCATGCAACTTCAGCTACATTCATGTTATGGTGTTGTTTTAGCAGGTTTATTTTTCGATGTGTATGAAAAAGGGAAGGGTCATATGACAAAAAATGGAATACTGGTAGCTACATGAAAGCCAGCAAAAATTGTATCATCAACCATTGTTTTCCTGAAAAACCGCTATTCTCCAACTGGCAGTGCATTACTACTCCTACACTTAACCCCGGTCTCGTCGTGATAATGCACCGACTACTTGACCATGAAGTGCCTAGACTAGAATAAAGGGTTCGTTTCATCGACTCATGCAATCTTCCGTAACACAAGAAAAACAACCCAATGGCCAATTGCACAAAAAAGTAACAATTGAAAAATGTACCGTAATCCATGCAACCTTCAACCTTTTTCCAATGGATTTTTATAAGAATGCAACAGACGCAGCAGCAATATACCATACCGGAGAGAATCACATCATGATGCATAATATCATTGTTATTGTTACACATTTTTTTCCTCCTCTTGTCAGTCACTTCTACAATGAGCGTTTTACTACATCTCATATTTTATCAAATCGACGTAAGTATTATGGAAGGATTGGGTAATTACTACAGCAGATGCAATGAGTACACTTTTTTCACAAATCCCAGGAAAAATATTATATTTTATTGTTTTCGAACGGTCTTCTTTTCCGTGTAAAGGGAACCCTTTTTTAAATGTGCCATTGTTATCGCCTAGTGACAAGATGCAAGATGTACGGTTCTCCGTGATACAACTGCATAATAAACCAAACTGCAGTAAAATAGCATTTTATTGATGATCCTTCTTTTACAAAAAAAAACGGCTGCTACGTAGCTACTTTACTTATTAGGATTATATGATGAATGACTGATTCACTCTTTTTATTTTGCCTGGTGCAGTTTTTCATTCTTGTTGCTCTCCATCATTTTAATAGTACATGTTCCGTTACGTGACAGTCATCGTCACAATGATGCAATCGTCGTGCTACCCGATCTATTTGTTCAATTTTTCATGGAAAGCAGCTCAATAATAAACCCGATCATTATGTGAGCAGATACACAACAAGAGAAAGTTACAACAGCAGCGCACGCAGAAAGGGCTGCATATATAATGCTTACATTAGTTAAGCATAATAGAAAATCTGACCACCGAGTATGAATATTTTATGACTAGTTATGATGAGATAATAACCGCATGCTTAGTTGAGAGTTGGAAACCAAACCAGGTGCAGAAAAAAATACAAATGGGTTGTTTTTGTCGGTTCGACCAAATTTTTATCATCAGCGTGCAGGATTTATAACGCAGCAGATGAGGTTTCGGTGAGGTGGTAGTTGTATGTCAAACAAATAGCATTGCATAATTAGACTACTCGCATTGTCAGTTGCTCTACCAAATTACCAAACAACAACAACAACTGCAAAAAATAAAGAATGAAAACAACCGATTTTTATTGATTGATTACTACAGTCTGAATTATAGCAGATGATGAACAAATACCGCTGCTGCTGTTATACTTTACCATATTGGTTACGATGTTAATAATAAAATTCAGTTCATGTTTGCGCTGCCTGATGAAATCCACTAAATTTCTCAAAGAAGACCAAAATAATAACTGTTCATTGTGTTGGGAGTAAAGAAATCATTCAAAAATCGTTATTTTCATCTATAAAATATTAATAACTACACCACGTCCATTATTAGAGAGACATACAAGCGATTTTAATAGGACAACTGTTTGTAAATTTCTTTTGCTTGCAGGAATATCATTGTAGTCAGCCTCTTCATCATCAGCAATACGAACGGCCAGTAGGAATGATATTTCGTAATCATAAATGGGCCGTCAAATGAGTACATTATATTTTTTTGTCTCTTTTTTAAGGATCATCTCTTGTGAGTGAGCAAGTATGAAAAGTACGTCACACAATTCGTACAATAGGAATGGGCTAGATTGTTGTACTCCGCTGTTGTTGTATTAGGACGGTAAACCCATCAACATGAAAAATGTTCAAAACTTCATATTTTTTGTTGCCTTACTAAAGAAGAAGTAAATGAGCAGTGCTTTTCTTCTGCCGAAGGGGTTTTCCTCATCGTATATGTATGGATATAAATATATATTTGCTTAGAAAAACGCAACATGAACACTTTTAAGTCAAATTGTTAAGAGCTTCTTACATTACACAAGGAGGAAAACGACGTGAACAAAATAAGAAAATATTATAGGCATAGCTACTCACGTATACAGATTTTTACAGAAAAAAGTCAAAAGCAATATTATATGGCAAAAATAAACAGTATGATGAAATCAGAAGGAAGAAGGGAAAAAGAAATGAAATAAGGAGAGCATATTTATAACGAATATATATATTCATTTGGAGGTTGTTACTGTGTTCTTCTCCTGCTATCTATTATCATCGTACATCTACTTACTTACCTCTTCTCGTACTTAGTTACCACCACCACCTTTATTCTTTTTAAGCTGCAAATTTTTCTCAAAGATTTTAATTACCGAGTATGTCAGAGCGTAAGATCTCATGCAGAATGCTCATAATTTATGGTTACTTCTTGTTGCCACTCAAACAGCAGGACAGGCTCACTCAAATTCGAATGACAACACCACTTTACAATTCTCTCTCCTCCTTTCTTTCTCCCTCTCTCATTTTAACGCACACATATTATCGCCAGTCAGTCCACTGAGCAATTTCTGATTTGAGATAATACTCTGCGGATGTCTGTGCAAGATATTCATTTTTGACATCATCTTACCATTCTACTTTTTGTGAATCGGTCAAGGAAAAAATAATGAAGCATTATAATGCAATGGTAGCAAACAATTTAACAATAATAGAATGATATATATATATGAAGTGAACAGGTAGTCAATTCATCAACAAAAGTCTGGCCGCATAAATGAAATTTATTTTGGTATTCTTACTGTTATTATGATTAGTAGCTAACTGCTGTTACATTTATAGATAATGTTCCATTTCGCCAATATGGTAGCAATTATAGGACTTGTATGATATTGAGCATTTGAACTGGCATAATTAAATATTCTAAAGTCAAAACTCGGGTTGAGATGCATGACCATACTAAATCATTGGTTGATTCTGTAACAATAGGCAAACTACAGAACATCGTTTTTACATACGTGAAAGACCTGCCTATTATGTACCTATTAAGTATCTTTTAAAACGACGACGACGGTGCTTCCTTTTACTTTTTTGTCATAAATTGGCAGTGGGCATTGTACTCGAGAGAAAAGCGACATGAATATATTCTCTTGTTACATGCAGTGCCTGTAGCTCGTATAAATGATCAAAGTTGATGATGCGCCAGTTAGCCAAAAAATGTTACAACGGTGCAATTAAAAGAGTGTGTGAGCGCACTACTTTCAAAGATTTCATAAATTATCGGCCTGCCAACAACAAAACAGTACTAAAAAGTTTTATACTCTTTGTTTCGGGCACAAATAAAAATGTAAGGTATATGAATATAAGTTTACAAGGTAATATAATACTTAGGCAGAAATACAATATATGTAATATATATAGAGATAAAGCATAATAAATGCGGTATAATAACCAAGCACATTTTTAGACATATCTTATATTAGCATTTTGCAATAACGTATTTCTGGATACCTGCTATTAATTAAATAAATCACTTCATGCGCTCTGTTCTTCCTCCTTTATTGCAAACTTACACTGCTCATGAGCCTCTGCAGTTTTTGTTTATGAAAGCATCTTATTTCGCTGTTAGAGAGTAAGTATTATTATTAGAATGGAAGACAGCGGCTATCACCATCACACGACTTGTTTTCTTTTTACAGCTTTCAAAAAAATCTTTTATTTCTGTCAACAATGCACCTTTAAAATGTATAAAAAATGTATATATGGGGTAGCTCAACTCTTCATTAGACTGACTGATACTAATTCAATGAGTATTGGCTCTTGCTATAGCTAATCTGCTACGGTGTTTTAGGTGCCTAATATACTCTCTGTTTATATATTTACGACGGTCGTTTACTCACTATTAAATTACCCACAAAAATGCCGATACCAGTTTTGCATCCATAGCAGTCACATTCACATTAAATATCACATTCAGATTAGAAACAACTCAAGAGCAGGTATACTCAGGCGAGTAATATGATATGATTATAATGATGAATGATGATGTAGTAGTTGTATTGCAGTCCTGTAATAACACACCTTTAAGGCCTACTTCTTAAACTCTTTCTTGGAAGCCTGGTCTCATTTTTTCCGTTTTATTATCAGAACACATTGCGTGTATCGTCTTCTCATATTTTTGTGCGAATCATTCATCTGACAATTGTATGAGTTGACTGGGTTGTCAAGAAATCGTACAAATGCACATATGTATATAATTTATTCATAGTAACACAATATGTATAACATACAGTGTTTCCCCTTCATCATCAATTTTTATCTATTAGTATTACTTACTTACATTTCATTCTCCTAATAATATACTTATGTGGTAATAAAAACTGTTTAAAAAGTTGTGTGAATGCAATGAAATGAACCTTATGTTTGCTTGCATCGTAATAATAATCTCTCTTTGCTCGGACACAAAACATAGTTTTAAAAAACAACGACATTTGTCAAAATAATAATGGTACTCGCGTCCGAGCCGGGGATCATTGCAAACACGCATAATACGTATATAAATACATTGTGCCAACATGACAAGCGCTTATTTCGCAATAGATAGGGTAGGCGGTTGGAAATCTCTGTTATCTTTTTCGTCATTTATATATTATTTACTTTGTAAAAGCATATTATGAGATTGACGACGCAGCAGCGTAGTGTCTGATGTTGAAAATTTTAAATAAAGTACTTAAAAGTTTTCTGCCTTGTATGCAGACTGCCGTCGTCTATTTTTCTCCTTTTGCTAACAATTCATAATATAACAGTAATAATACGTCGTACAAGTTGCAAACGGTAACTAAAAAAATAACTAAATTCAGGCGTTACAAATGTATGGCTCAGAGCTATACATGCTATCATGTCATGATGACGAAGAATGAAATATTATATATTTGAAACTGACAAAAAATAGAAAAGAAAAGAATATTATCGTATGCATGTATATACTGTAAAGACATGTGAACATGATCTACATGCAGCAAACGCAGAGTAGACACAAGAGTTGTTTTTAACGGTGTGAGTATAAATGCGTGAAACATTTGGAGGAAGATTAGTTGGTAGTGATTATGACTATGACAGGAGATTCAATATATTTAAAAAAGTGGAAAAAGAACTGTGAAGCAATGGCAAAGAACAATTCTACAATAGCATGGTAATGAATGTAGTAACCCCGTTCATCAAACCTATACGCATTACAGAATCTTCTAGTAAGTAAGCTGTATTTTAAAAAGAAGCTAATATAAATACATTTCGTGCGCATGGCAAGAACGAGTATAAGGCGTAAAAGTATGTTATTATGTGTAATGTTTATTTTTATTTATGAACACTGGCAAAAAATGGTCTGTCGAAACCGAAATAGGGATAAATTGAAGAAAAGAAAAAGAGATGTCTCAGCAGAGATTCTCTTTTTTGCGCTAAAGCTAAAGCTACTCAAGTTTTACGGTCAACTTGAATATACTAATTATCTTTACCATCCTAGCGGACTGTGTAAAACATTATTACAGAAATAACAAACACCAGCATATATGGTTACCATATTACCTGGTTACCGACAAGGTTAGGTACTACAATCAATGTTGTCTACTTATTGCATTAATTGTATATATGAATACATAGGTAGTCAGAAATTTTGACTGTTTGTGTTACCGTTTGCAATTAAGAGCATTAATGTAATAATTCTATTTTTCTATACAACTATCAGCTAAGTTGACATTTTAATATATAACTATACTAATTTATAGAATGAAGTCGGTTTCCTTCTTAAAACCAGAAACCACTCTGCTGCTACTGCAGGATGCTGCTATTATTAGAAACAGTAAAACAGCTCTTCCTGTCTTCTTAAGACACCCCAAAAAGATATAACAAGACAATGTTCACAAGATGTTCTCACATTTTCGACAAGAACGTCATCAGGAAGGACTGATGAATTTTTGCTTTGATATACATCTCTGACAACAGAAGGCGTCTACTTACTATTGGTTATAATGATAACGCCAGACTCAATGTTTTCCAATTGGTTACGGTACTTTATATATTCTCAGGTAATGGTGCCAACATTATTATTGTGGATGATGACGATCATGATGAGGAGAACATTGCAGATGATGACTTTAAAGCAATGATTAAAGTTCTTTACGACGATATCGCTACTTTTTGTCTTTGGTAATAGAAATGTAACGTGTTTTTGCCATTAGCGTTCATTTAAAATTGAAATAGTAAAAAAGCCACGTATAGCCCACTTAAGCATCTTCTTGGCTCTTTCCCACATTATGCGAGATTTCTCTCTATATTTTTCTTAAAATGCATAAACACCGCTTCTCCAAAAATGATTTCAATGAAACAACACAAAATGATGCAAGACCAGAAAAAACTGATTCAGTGTACACTACGTTTTAAAAATGGAATGTACAGAAAGAACAAAATAAAATGTTTGATAGAGACGAAGTGAGAAAAACTTTTACTCATGAGTCATGTCATAAATGTTCTAAAAAAAGTTAAGTAACAAAAAATATGAAAATTTGTACCTTGTACAATCTCTAAGAACTAACAACTAATCCGTCACTTTTAATAAAGTTACAGAAGAATTACTTTTTTCAGGCATCATTTGCGACATGAAGGATAAAAATGGTACTTTGTATATAAGGCTATTATGCTCGGCAGTAAATGACTTCAAATAAGACAAGAGACGAATCCCTATTTTAAATTACTTAAAAATTTCTATATTCGACGAATGTATTTGTACACCTTTCAAAAACACATAACGCACCGAGACTTATGGGCTCGCTGGCTAGACTGTCCGAGCGATTTCAGTCTGCTTTTGGTCTACAACATCTATTTATTTGCAAAAAAAAGTATTAGACATTTCCAATTTCGTGGGACTTGTTACAGATGGCGAGAGACAAGCAATTTGTAAAAACACTTCAATTTCGACTTAACAACTAAAATTAATCATCGATCCGTCTTTTGTAGCCATCCCTGTTTCTTACTATATGAAAAAGTTGTCATGATATGGAGCTATTAAACTTTGTTTGATAGCGTTTTTATTTGTTCAATGTGTTTCATCATTATTGCTGCACTCCCTATAGAGTAAGTCATGCAAGCTATAAAATTCTAACTAGTCTCCTCTATTGATGTAATTTGACCTCATTTTACTCAGATTTGCTAAATTAGTAAAATCCTAATAATCCATACACATTAGGCTAAGTATAGGCATCTATACACAGTATAGGGATATCATTGAATGCATACAGTACAGTGCCAAGCCAACCAACAAATATTATCACAGCCAAACTTTTGAAGCAAGTTTTTTCTAATAACTTTGTTAACACATCTTTAGTTTCTCATCAAAAAGTGTTTATCTATATTATTATTACCGTGGGGCAGCATCATTATTCCATAATGCTTTCTTCCTTTGTGTGAGTGAGTAACCTGTTGTCTGTCTGAATTTGCTAGTGTGAATATGAAGAGAAAGATGAATGAAAGGGTTAGACCGATGCAATGTAGATAAATAAAACAGACGTTATATTATAGTAACACAGCACACAACATAAGTCAGTTTTTACTATAAACCAGTGCTGTATCGCTGAAGTTGCCAGTGAACAGTAAAACGATTATATAGGCCTAGTGGGAATTGAATCGAGTGAAAATTAAATGTTTTTTACGGAACTTGCCATTATAGCGATAGCAGTCAATGTGACTTTTTATACCATCTTTATAATTTTTATCAGAGAGAGAAGTTGCAGTCATGAAATTTAACGGTTTCATTATTTATTTATTTAAAATAGACTACAATAACAATTAGCAATTTATTCACTTGCTCGTTCATAGTAATCAGAATGAAATGAATCCTACTAAAACCACACTATCTCAGCTTGGTAGGAATCACAAGGCAAGATAATATACAATAAAATGGAACAAAGCGTCATCATCACAATAAATATGCGAGGGCCAAAGGAGCCGAGTAGTTGACTATTAATTATTGGTCCGGTTTATGACTCTCTAAATTTACTGTTCCTCGTCGACGCAAAACAAAGACATGCGCAATTTGAATTGAAAGGATGAATGAACCTGTGTTTAAAAAGAATCGCATGATGACGATGAGGAGATACAGATACCAAACCACGACCATAAAAACACTCACTTCCTAACTGTGCGTGGCCACAAAATATGAGAACGAGATGTTCAGAAAGATGCACATAGGCAAATAAGAAGGCATGCAAAGATGAAGTTGATAGATGAGCTCTGATGTAAAAGCGTCGCAGTAACGATAGTAGATTAGGTGGATCATTCATGGCGTGCTATCTTGAAATGCATGTGCACTTTGTTCGTTTAAGGGAGAAGCTGAACGCAGAGTGCGTTTACGTATTAAGGCATCTCCTGAAGCAAAAATGAATCAATTTGCGTCAAATTAAAGAACCCTCCCATTCTGCATTTAAACATAATTACTACTACTATGTATGCTTCTCTTCGTATAACCGTGTGTCGACACTATAAGTGTTATTAAATGTAATGTAGAACGGTTTGCTTGAATTGAATTATTGATATCGTTGCATTACTCCGCTCGCTAAAATTTTAGTTGGATGGTAATTACGTGGGTAATTAATATTATTTTATTCAATTTCAATAATCCAATTGTTTGGAAGCTCTGTGCCAACAATAAAAAATTATTCAGTTTAAAAGGCTCAAATTAATATCTCTGCATCTGATGAGTTGGTATTTTTATGTGGTAATATTTCCTATCGTAATATTATTTCTACCGTTGTGTGTGAAAGTTTTGTAGACACTGTCAAGTGTTTAAAGAATTTAAAGGATTGCGTTTTAAAATAAATACATTTATTTTCTCACCGCAACTGGCGAGCTTTAAGTTAATTGCAGGAGAGGAAGAAGGTAGAATCCTTCAATTTGAAAAAAAGTTAGAATGTATATCAAAATCATGATATTATTAAGACACATATGACACCAGATGACCATCACGGGTTCCCATGAGCATGAGTACTTCATATTTGATCTTACAAACATCAGAAAAAATGCAGGCATTTTGAAAAGAAGTATAATTATTTATCGAAAATAGTACTTTTGTACTCTCACAGGCATGCAATGCCACTGCCACTCACCCTCACTTGATGTCCATTTTTATGCGTTATGGCAAAATATTCTCAGGTCAGTAAATGATACACTAATCTTTAAACATGCAGTGCACATAACATAACGTCCCTATTTATGTAAACCATAATCATGCAATGTTTGTCTGTGTCATTTTTAAATTGAAACACGTACTGTACTGTGGATACTGTCCAACATTTTCATTCTGCAGTCATATTTTCAATTTTTCTTGGGGATGCGTGAGAGAATTTGTTCCGCTTTTGTATTGCTGGTCTGATTTTAAAAATTATTGTTTTTGCATTTCAAAACTAATATTAATGCACACATTCTTTCATAAACAAACATAAAAGTCATTCAAGCATATTTATTTACTATTTATGTAGATGCGCATGCTCCCGTTTGTGTGAAGTTTGACCGTGAAACTCTCAAGAGACACCACCGGGAGTACTTTTGTTCGTTCAACGGGAGTTAGTTTTACACATACCATTTACTTATGTACACATATTCTCCTGACAAACGGATTGGTTTAAACCATTTATTGTGCTAAATAAAACAACAGAATGTTTCTGTGAAAATGTAACACGACATCATCACCATCTTTCTCACTTCCCTTCCTTCTTTAAAAGAATTTTCTATTGATCGAGACTCCCTTATTTCAAAATTTTAACATGCAAATCTTTTCTCCTTTTTCCAACTACATTATCATTAAATACTAAAGTGCATATTATTTTCCTATTTGTGCATACAACGTAAAAGATAAGACACAAACAATCGAGTATGAAGTACTCGTTGTCAGCGTCTTCATCGGATCCTAACCAATTGCAGGTAGAAAACTAAGAAAACAGGACCGAATTTGTCGAGTCACTCCGGCATTTTCATTTATGAGCACATGTTTATATTGTACGCCTGAGCAATTTGCAGACATACATCACGCTACCTTCACTTTGTACGTGGGGTTGGACTTGGTGATTGGCAACATATTTTTAATGGTAATGCTGCAAATATGCGTGTTCTCTCATTTCTTTCTCATCTCCATTTACATGACCACATAAAGAATTGACAAAGACATTATAGTGGTCCACCAGTCGTAATGCAGAACGTCGAACAATAGCGACAGGGAGGGATGATGATGTCGACGAAGTAGTTGCTGATGCTATTATATTATATTTAGTATGCAGTATATAGCCTCCGTGTGCGACATGTTTTGAATTGTGAGACGGGTCTAAAAAATCTAGTGAATCTAAATCCAAATCCAACCCCCTGCCGAATTCATTGTAAAATATATTTTTAGATCGTATGTAGCAACACTTGCATTGGTTGCGCATTTGGTTTCGCCACTGTCATCATGGTTCCTTATTGGCTAACTCTTGAGACTCTTCATCATCATGATCAACAGTTCTGCGTCGAACACAGCTATTATTATTACTCCTTTAGCGAACTCGGATACTACTGCTTCAAGTTCCTCATCTGCATCTCTATGGGCCACGATAATAATGATTTTTTAAAGAATGGGCTGGATTGGCATGATGGACAGGGGAACGAACTGATCTCATTGTTGTATTTGTGAGCCCCCTGTTGGGTAGTCTTTGAAAAGAGCATCAATCATTTTTTTCGTTTTTTATCTCCCACAAAATCCTATCATGCCATGACAAATCATTTGTAGACGATACACAATTGGAATCGCAGTTAAGATCCGGCCATGCTTTATATTCTAGGAACTATACTTTTTTAAATGTCGATAGGTTCCACATGAGACGAGGTTGCCAGACATTTTGATCATGACAAAAGAAGTAAAATTTATTTCAGGAATTTTGAACATGTTTATTTGCTTTAGTGAGAAAATAGCTTACAGCGTTGGGAGAACTAAAATAAGGATATATTACTGTGATTTAAACTAATTAAAAATTACTTATTGTTGGAAGATTGTGTTGCTTATTGAAAATTTATAAATTAATTTCATGGTTTTAATAGCAATTTTGGAAGTAAAACACTAAACAAATTTATATAAATTTATGTGTTTATAAATTTTGAGCTAAGGTGAGAAATGATGATCATCTTTTAAAATAATTCGGTCTTTTTTGTGGTGCATTTAAAAATGTGGAGAAAGTCAGTTAAGAGTTTAATTAAGTGTTAATTATAGTTAATTATTATTTCACAGAAAACGGTTTACTGAGAATGGTTTAAATGTTGATTTATAGTTTAAATAAAATGAGCGTATTTACATGAGGATGATAATTATAATGATGAGCAAATGACGATATCATTTAAAAATAGTTAATTGCTATAAAAATAATTTTTAAAACGTATGTATATTTTAGTTCAATAATTCAATTGGGCATCCATAAGTATCATCATCGTTAATATCACATTCATACGCTTACATTCACATTTCATAAACAAACATGCATACACATACATACATACATCTAACCACACCATATATTATTATTATAAAAAATGAATTAATTAAATATAATTAAAAAACGCTTACCACTAAAGACAATTGTCCCTACAACACTACCAACAGCAAAAATTTCCCCCAACTCCGGCTCCGACTCCCCCCACTGCCGCAATGCAGTTGACAGTTGGCAGAAACATCACTTTGCACGTAAATTAGGTTTTCTTTGTAAAGCACAATGTAAAAAACGATCAATAGCAAACAAAAATGTCTTAAAACATTCTTGTTTGCTGTTGATCGTTTTTAAAATTGTGATTTAAAAAGAAAACCAAGTTTACTCGTGCTACAATGGCGTTTTTGCCAACGGTCAACCCGGCATTGCGACACTGGGGTGAGTTGGAGCTGAGGGAAAGCTTTGGTGTTGATAGTGCTGGAGGCACAGCAATTGTAACGACTA
>JAHZMV010006756.1:0-26057 GCA_027743765.1 Coecobrya sp. COE2
AAGACAGATAGCTTGTATCCCCGAAGTAGAATAATTACAGTAAGCATTATTTTGTCCTGAAATCGGTAGGAGAAAGGGTAAAGAAAGACAATGGAAAATTAGTTTAGTTAAGAACCCAAAGGCATTACTAAATACTTAGCTGTAACGCTGAGAAGTTAGCTTTACAGAAGATTGTAATTATGAATTCGAAACAATAGAATGGAGAGCAGATTAAGACAAAAATATTCGTAATGGCTATAAGACACTTTGAAAATACAAATTGTTTTGTTTGACGTGTGTGCAGTCAGCGATCTCAATCTGTAAAAACATTTCGTCACAATATCATGCGTCTTGTCTCACAGGCAAGTTTGCATTCAACTCCGATCATTTCTTCATGAATGAATTTATTTAATGGCCAAAATCGTTTTCGAGGTCGATAAAATTACTATGCATTCAGACATTCATTCATAGACAAAATCGTACAATAGCAATGATCTTGAATTCATTTCAATTTGCTATCAATCTCGATGTGGTCAACAATAAGAACGATAGCAATGCTATATTTATTCGGGAGTTATTTGTTGTAAGGAATTTATAGGTATGTGTGTAGGGAAGTGCAACATCAGACGTGCGTGTATTTTATCATGAAACTGCATTTGGAATCGGAAGCGACTCAGATCACTTTGTGTGCAATGTAGGTTGACTTATTCCTTGATTGTTTTTGCTAAAAGTATAATGATGTAAGTACCAGAATCGCCATTCAGCTTTTAAGCACTGACGGATGAAGTGCTTTTTGTGAATGGATAGTCATCATCTTTTTGCAAATTATTTCATGTTTAGATGTTAGTCTAATAGAGCTATGCACAGGAAGCGCATTTTATCTAGGATTTAAAGGTGAATCCACAAAAGTTTCTGGTGATATATATCTACACTTATCTAAGATCAAATCATAGTCATATTTTATTTCAGCACGTCTTTAACTAAAGATGATGGATACATGAGTAGATGCAAAAAGTATCCTTCCTGTCTCTTACCTTGGATTACATGCACTTGATTTTTGTATGAAACCTGAGAGGTACGTGTAGTCCATGCCATTATCCCAGTATTAACCACACTCACAACAGCCCCTGCACACTTGGTGCGAGGTAATTAGCAATTTTTGGTTTTTTCTGCGTGTGCCGAGGTATTATATAGTACAGTAGGAACTCATTCACATAAGATCCTGAAGAAGATGCGAGAAGAGAGCCATTTTAATTCTTTTTTTCTTCTATTTTTGGATGATATTATTAAAGAAAAATTGCCAACATACAGATTCATTATCTGGGTGTGCAAAACAAAAGTAAAGGTGCGGTCAAATGCTTCCTTAGCTTCCCTTAAGAAGAAGCAGAAGGGGAAAAATAATAATTGACGCATCATAAAAGTTATTGTTAATTGCAATTACCTATGTACTTTGTTTTATTTAAGCATCACTTTGGTCCAGTGGTCAAGCATGATAATGAGAGATGTTCATGAAGATTGTTGTGATGATGTATTCACATTCCTACAAAAACACTTGTGTTATTCACCGCACAATTTCATGTTTTGTGAGTTCATAATGCACAATATTGTGCCATGATGATCAATGAAATGATCAGGAACACAGATTCTGTACGAGTGAATAGAAATATTGAAATATGAATTAATCGAGTATCATCATATTTCCTCAAACGAAGATGAAATGAATGATTATTTGTTCGTCATTTATGAATTCGTGACAAAGCGGGATTAATTTCTTTTCAACGAAGCTATTTGATTTGAATCACACAAGTACGCTATTCTTCAGCTTTTTCTCGAAGTGAATCCGAAATTTTCATTGGTACTTTTACATCCTTCTTGAATAGGCATACTTTTTATTTGTCGCATTCATTAAGTCGAGCAGTTCTAACCTAGTTTGAACAAAAACGAACATTTTCTTGACAAAGTCTGAGAATAAAGTCATTCAGTTAACACGACGAAAACCCTAGATTGCGTCTTGTAATAGGTATGAAATACTTTTTAAAAAACAATACCTGTAAATCATAACATTGGCTTTGTTTTTATTAGTTTTTTTCAGGCATAGTTTTGTGGTTGTTTGTACGTAATTTTTAAAGGGAAGGTACGTGCACATACCAATTTCGAATATTATAGTTAGCATGCCTAAACAGCACATTTATTATGTCGTTTGAGGGGGAAAAGAGTGTTATTTTTTGCTAGTTTTTTTACAACAACATGTAGCCCAAATTTCCCACAATCATAATATGGATATATGTGTATAATATATAGGTAAGTTGTGTGACGAAGAGTATCACACCTGCAATTTTATGTAATATTAGTGCATGCGACACATTTCTTGTAGATATTTTTACTTGATGTATGATGATGTTACAAAATGAGATTATGAACGACGACACATCCCATCACCGTACTGCAAAAAATGACAAGGAGATGTGACGAAGGAAGAAGAGGTAACTGACTGGTAAAGAGTACTTTGTTTTTACTACCATAGTCGCGTCTTCTTAATGGCTTATACAAACACACTACTTTCTGCAGAAAAATGAGGGGAAACGCATTTTTGTGTGTGTTGGCTGTAGAGTGAATAAAAACCTCAGGCAAACATGTTCCTATTGTTCTAGAAAAGGAATCATCATTTTAGAGACTGATGGATCTATGTATTCATAGATTTCATTAAAAATATTCTTTTGAGCGAGAATCCCAATGACATATACATATAATATTTTTGCAATGTCATGTTACAATAAGCTTGCTACACAGACAAGAGTAAGCTAACCAAAACGTTACATACTTTTCTCTCGTAACAACACACTTTTCTGAAGGCACAATCCTTCCGCGCGTAAAGAAGCCCTGAAACAGTTAACACCGAATTTTTCCTTGTAAATCCCCTAAAAATTCCCTTTTCAACCAACCGTACTAAATACGCGTATTTCACCCTTGTTTACTCGAGATCCGTGTCGCGTTGTTAATTCTGTTGTCGCCTGAAACAACCGCATTGCTGATATTTTACTCAAATTGTAAGCTTTGAGCCATTCTACCAAAAGTTGTAAGTTGGTATTTGTTGATGCATACACTTACAGTGGAATCCTTTGCTTAAAGAGGTCTTAAACCACATTAAGAGGATTTTTTAAAAGATGAAGCATTAAAATAACATCATGAGTTTCGACATGTGAGCATGTAATACTATAATTTACTTGACTGGGTCATACTACCAGAGAAGCTAAACAAGTGACACAAATAAGATCACAAAATGACAATGATACTTTGTTCTCCGCCGGAAATATTTTCAAGCAACGTAATCTTATGCTATAGCGTGTTTTAAGCTCTTCTTTTGGACACTAGGTTTAAACCATCAAAAACATCTTCTGTGTATTTTAGTCTAACATCTTATGATAATACCCCTTATTTAAAAAACATACAAGAACATTATTCTAATTTGTGAGAGCCCTTTTGTTGGGAACGGGATGTCACCGAACATTCATACGCTAGTGAAAACCCAACTTATCGGTTTAGCTAGCTATCCTCCTAACAGTTAGTCTGATAAAAATTAAGCCATAATATTTAATCGTATTCATTAAAATGCTATAAACAATACAAATGAAACGAAAAGAGCGTAGCTCTCCGATCAACAATATGATCATGACATGTCAATAATGATATAATGATAAAATAAACTTTCCACACTTTCCATTGCATTAGTATTCTCAACAATAAAATCTCATATCAAGCCCTTATTTCTTGTTTTCTGATTTTAGTGCAGAGTAATAGTGCACAAAGTAATACCAGCATATCGCACTAAAGTTCCTTTAATCTAAATAATTATCTTCGATAGGTAATGTTGGATGATCCCTAGCAGACCCAAACAATAGTAAAAGTGAAGGCAATACCTTAAGATGTATGTTAGTTCATATTATTATAAATTCTTCAATGTCTACTCCGCAATCAGTCACCGTGATATCTTTAAGCATAAAGCAGAAGTATAGGTTAATAATAATTACAAGTAAGCATTTCAATGTACATGGGTGTATAATGATGATAAGTTAAGAAACAAGAAAGCTTTCCTATATATTATGATCATTTACCTATCATATGTAAATTACCTATCAACTTCTTCATGAAAGTAAAGGAAGCTAAACGAGCCAAATAATGGAATTACATGTAGATGAAAATAGCTTTTAACAATAGGAATAAATCTTACTTGATCATGTACCATGTACGAAAATAGAATTGCATTCATGCAGTGCTGTGCATATTACTGAGAAGACCAGTATTATCAAGTTATAATGCACACATTATTATTCCTACCGAAAAGAAAAGACTATGTAATACCAACACAAACGGCAAGTTGCATATAAATGTACATAATGCATCAAGTGGAGAATAAATTTTATTGGTATTCAAGCATTTATGATATCGTGGGCGAAGTCAGTGTTTGGATTTGGGCACACATTTTAGTATGTGTACATAATTTGCTACAATATGTGTGCACCTTTAGTTACATTTGGTTGGATTAACCTTTGAGTTGTTGGATGGACAGACTGACACACTACCCAACTAACGGTATCCTTTCGCATTTTATTAAATGTTAAAGTACGTGTATTTTTATATGTAAGCGTTTTGGTGGACGTATGCATTATAATATGTAATAGTACATCATCATTTTATGCCCCTGAATATATGTATGTCTGCACATTTAAATGGGATATTACTCAGGCATGCTAAAATTTGACGAATTATTATCACCAACAACAGGTAGGAAGGGCACCTGAAGTAATAAAATGATAAGACAAACTTCCAATCTCCAAGTCGTGTCCGTTATGCCATTCCTTGCCTTGCATTTGCAGTTAGTTATTCTGATGATTATAATGCATAAGATAAGCCTGAAATTAGCTTATATTTTGTCTACCTTAACGTTCAGATTGGCAATGTCTTTAATTTTAGCATTATTATTCCTTATGCGAATGTGCACAATATTGCAATGAATATGACTATTTTGCGTGCTTTATTCCGACTAGTGAAAACTGAAAATAAAGCAACAGTGTACCAAAAGACACGACGGCATCAACCAGAGTTAGAAAGGAGTCCTTTGTTCAATTCTTTCCTTTAACAAGCTGCTTACAATACGAACACCATCTAAGAATGCAAGGGTTTAAAAGGAAAGGCTCTGTTCGGCAGTGTTCTGACTGTGAGATTGTGAATTGCAAGCATCTTCATCATGTAGTTTACACTACACTTTGCATGTAGGGCAGTAATGTGCTTTCATTCGTTTTGATTTTTACCAGCCAGCCATATATACATATATTATGAGTCCTTTTTTTCTTTCTTAAATATTTCAGTATTATTATAATACACCTCGACATTCCTTTTATAAATAGAAATACATGGTGCACATCCTGAATATTGAAATGTATGTACATTCATTTCGGATATGCTACCATTATTATTACTGCTATTATTATTACGATTGTTGTTGTAACTCTTGAATGTGCGTAAGATTTTAAATCAGCAAAAGTACAGACACTTTGTCTTCCTTGTGTGTGTGGTGGACGTGAAGTGAGAACGAGAAACTCGAGAGGTATATACGCAGTATAATACAAAGAAGAAAACAAACATTATAACCATTCGTGAAAAAGGTGTGATGATGCTCTTAATACGGTTATCATTATACTTTTCAACTATTTCTAATTTAGTCTTACCTGGCCATGTGTATCTTTCTTCATCTGCCACATGCGTTCTTCTGTGCCTATTATAATCACCGCATCATACTCTTTTCGTTCTACTACGCAAAACTTTGAAATCCTTATTCCCTTGCACTTTTATATTAGTATCACGTATGAAATGCATGAAGGCACTGTAAGATCATATATACCGAGTTCCCTTACCCTGCATATACGTGTGCGTAGTTAAAGAGTTGTAAAACCCTTGTGGTGTGTATGACTTATCCCAATCGGGTGGTAGTAATAGTCGTTTCGTTGAAGTTGTCAGTGCAAGATGTAATATGAAATATCACGTTCACGCAGCATAATATAATCAACAGGTGCATTACTGTTGCGCTTGCACGAAATATATGTGCCAGTAGGGCCACCACCGATGTGTTTGATTCTTGCAAGGGCTCACCCTGCCTCTTCTTCAGGATCAGGATCTTTATCGTCACATCAGATCGCATGCACCGCCAACGCCAGTTCCGTTCTCTCACTCTCACTTCTTGGAAAAAAAAGTTCTCCAATTGCATATTGACGTAACAGCCTTTCCTTCAACAAAGACAATAGAGATTTTGATTAGTTGAAGGAAGGGAAGTAAGGGAGCAAGGTGCATTCGAAGAATTGCTGTGGTGTGCCACTTGTCACTAAACTGTACAAAATAATTATGAAACCCAGTTGATAATTGTAATTATATACAAATATACATACAGTTTATAAGTTTGTGCTGTTGTGCATCTTATTAAGAATATTATATTTTTTGTTGCTTTTGATTAAAAGAGTAGTAGCGACTACGACTTTACAGCGAATCTTCTTGTTTCTTCCTGTATTTCCTTCTTTTAAAAAAAGACCATTTCCTTCTTCTCTTGATTTTTGCTGTCATCTTTACATTTATTTTACACTACTACTCAATTTTGATGTGGTAGCGTTTCTGTGTATTTTTTGCTATTTACGGAAATTTTTAGTGGCACTTGCCAGATCGGCTTGTTGCAAGGGTTTGCCTGGATCCAAAACCGTGTGCGTGTGCGATACTCCTCGTGTTATATGACAGCTTAAATAAAGTGATTTTTATATCAAGTTCCATTTTTTTCTGGAGGCAGTATACATTTCATACGTTACTAACGTGTTGCGTATATTTTTAATTTGCCAGTTATAATAATGGCGACATTGTGTTGTATGGTGAAATGAATTGTGTGAGTAAAATTTTATGCCAACTTGCGATTATTAAAATGATTGCATCCAGATTCAAGTGACAATTTGCGTTGCAGTATTAAAATTTCAATTTGATATATGATAATATCAAACGAAAGCACTTTTGATGGTGTCGACTAAAAATAAATTAGGAATGAAAGATAAGGTAAGATCGCATTTTTATGTTTTCATTAAAACAGTTTTAGCGTGCTATATACAGCTACATATGCAAAAGTGATAATTATTTGAGCAAAAAATTGAATGTAAAACTACCATATAATATATATTAATGTCTATACAAACTGAGTGCAAACTATCCTTCAGAAAATTCCTAGGTTTAATATAATATATTGTGAAAATTGTTCTCTGTAATTTATCTACTAATTTTTTACACACGCCGAAACGCTCCCGTAACAATTCTGTAAAGGAAAATGCAACAGGATAAGATAAGTGTACAGTTATTACTCATCATAAAGCGTCTATAACTAGGTAATAAATAGAATGAAAACGAAGTTCAAGTGGTAAACATTTTTTTCTCACAGGCATGTTATTTCTGATAGAGGTCTAGTCTAAAGTGTAATCTGAGAATATTTTGATAATACGTAAATACCATCAATTTTATTAAAGCAATTCATATCGGGTTTTCGTCAGATACTTAACACGTTGTACAATTTATCTCAGAAAGTTAGCGGAAGAAATCTTGCTGCAAAAAATAAATAGTGCATACCCATGTGCTCGTGCGTAGATGTAAATTAGATAGAATTTTTTATCCATTTCCTACTACCAAGTTTAGAGGAACGATATTGCATTTACATTTACGCGACAAACCGTCCAGTCCAACCATTGTTAATTTTTTGTTCTAAAAGAGAAACTAGTAAAAGCCATAGAGGTAATTATAATAAAAAGCTAAAGTCTATGTCTATGTATGATCATACTCCATGCATTATTCATCGGAATAATAGAAACCATGACTTATGTTTATGTAACTTTAAAGCATGTAATATTCTCCTTTCGCTGCTGCTGACAATATATCGACGGTGCAAGTGATCAAACAGGTTTTTGCCGTGCGATTGCGATAGCTTGTCAGAAGCTGTAGCTCCGGTTGTTATATCATGACTTTTTTTACCTTAGCTGTAGGTCAGTTTTCATTATTGTTGTCTGAGGTATAGCCATAACACGAAGTTTAGATCATCGCCAGATTTCTTAAGAGCGAAAGTGAAATTACCAGTTTAGGTTTCTCGTCATTTCCCATTACAAAGACTACTGCTCTTGTAACATAATTTTCATACCTTTCGGATTTGTAGAATACAAAAAAGGCATACAAATATTCAAATCTATTACTTTAATGTCCTCGTGTCACAGCACTTCTGTGAAAGGGAAGGTGAACCAATTGTGGGAAATCGACAACGTGTTTATGCATGACATTATATACAGATATCCGTGAACAAGTCCCAATGTGGACATGAACAAAAATATCCTGTTGTATGGTTTCAACTAAAATTCGAGGTTCAATAAAAGCAACAATGAAATAATATATAGGACAACGTCAACAGGTGACTCAATTGTTGTACCAAGAGTGAAACTTGTAAAATGAATCAACAAAAAGGAAAGGTTTTTTCAAGTGAAGAGAACAGGATGTAAAATGGATGAACTGTCTGAAGGAAGAAAATCCTTTTATGTCACATGCCACAATTGTGTGTGCATCCAAGTTGCTTTGTGAGCATGCATGACTGTATGCACAAATACCTATTGTACGTAATATTAGCCCTCATTAAGTGCAAATGAATGCGTTTTCGTACAGAAAAAGGAAAAAAGAATGATTCACCTTTGCGACAACTTTGTATCCAACATTAGAGACAGCTAGCACAACAGCGTGTGTGTATGGCATTGCAATGGCATTTCTATTCAAATTAAAACGAGGAGCAGCAGACCAACCCAAACAAGGTACAAGCCTTAAAGATTCAAAACAGGAGATTGTTCATTTTAGGAAATCCCCCTTTGATGCAATTGTTGTGGGAATACGAAGGCAGTTCACACAGGGACATAATCTAATATTGTTTACGTGGCTCCTTACGTTTATGCATTCTTTTACACACAAAAATGCAGCAAAGGTTTGTTCAGTTTGTAGGGAAGGTTTTTGGAAAAAGTGAAATCGAGTTTGCTTAATGCGCACACAAGTACGAAATTCATTATATTGTACTTTTTCGTGAAAACTAAAATCTCTCTTTTTCTACACATTCGTATCATTGTCGATGAAATGTTCTGATTATGCTGATATTCACTGTCAGCCGCAACACATGTGTCCGAAAAGAGACTCGGTGGGAGGTTAAACAATGTATCAATTTCTATCGGCCATGTTTCTTCTTGTTAACTAGCCAATCAACAGATTTCATGATTTCAAGGTGAAACCAAATTAAATGAATGATTCTAATGTTGGTGAATTTTCATTCAAACTGCATTTTTTACAGTATATATTATTGTCTATAAAATTTCAAGAGTATGCGAGTATTGGGATATTTTTGCACGCACAGCATGCCGGTCTTCCCGTCATCAAAGAAAATGAAGAGTGCAAGTGGTGTATTAAAAAGGAAATGAAACAAAAGTTTCACTACTGAATTGGGCGTTGGTTTTTAATGGCGGTTTTTTGTATCTGAAAAGTCTCACCATATGAACTTCTTTGGTTCTTTTAAAAACTAAAAATAAAAGCAGTAAAGGAGACGTTCATTGCACACTTTTTTTATCCTTTTATCTACGCGATAGTGCAAGTTATTCAAAAAATTTATTGGACGTAATTGGCATGAAAAATTCATTCTCACTTTATTTCCTTAAGAGAATAATACGATGGGTTGATAATGATGATACGCAGACGAAAGAGTGCATCGCATCGTGTTGGCAAAAAGGAAGATGGTTATTTCGGCTTAGCTGAAGGAAAAGAACTCATGAAACGTCATCATTATAAGTCTTCATTCTACTATGACTGCGATTACGATTGTATGCATAGACATATGAATGCAAGATTTTTCAAGTATACGTCCATCCATTTATATATACGAACCAACAACGAACATACCAATAAAAGTATGTATGCTGTTGGTTTCGACGATGAGCTCCTTTAAAAGGGTTGAAATTAGGTTGAAGCTTTAGGATCTAACGAATTGTTGGCCTACTTTCCAGTCAAGCCAAACTGTTGATGATTCCACTGTTAAGAAGCCACCTTCACTTACTGTAACTCATGTGGCTGCAGTAGCAGCAGCAGCAACCGTGCCAGTAGTACTACCGCACTTTTGAATCAGCATCTCTTCTCAAACGAAAATCATCTTTCTTTTTTTTCTTTTATTTTTGTTCTTTCATGGTCTACCGATAGCCAAAAGCAGAGGAACTCTGATGTGTAATGTGTATCATAATAATAGAAGCATAAAGGAAAGCATCAGTGCCACAATGAGCTCTTCCTGTTGCCGTGTTTCATACAGCACATATATTATTATACTATTCACAGCACATACCTGTGTAGAGCTTTGTAATATGCCACTGCTTTTTCATGAACGATTGGGCGTAATAATAATGCTTGCGCAGAGATAACAATGCCCAAAAATAAAGACCTTTACTTGCCTCCAACCGTCCTGGCTGCGTTTACACCTGTCCTGCAATTTTCCCTTTTAATAATTTTGTGTATGGTAATGTAACCAGAGATGTGTGTAGTTTCTAAAGAATTAGAGAAACTTTCTTCCGACAAATAAGTGAGAATGTACTTAGGTATTTGAGAAGGATTGCAAACTGGACCTTTTCAAGAGACATTAAATGCATTTGGGACGGGTAAACGTTTGCGTAGTTGTGGATTTTCTACCATTGTCATTGCGTCGCTTCATACTGCCCCAAATACATAAAATATAAACAATTTAATATTTGGAGGTAGGTATTATTGGTTGTAGGCATACATAAGATTGTGTTTACACACTTTTGTTTTCTGATTCTTTTGTCAAATATGATTTATGATAAGTAGCATGCCGCTTCTTACAGACCATTTCATACATTAGTCTTCAATGACGTGTGTGCGAATTTATACTCAAAGAAAATGTCTTATAATGAAGATGATGCGTTTGTCTGGCTTGCAAAATGATTGAAAACAAAAATAGAGATAGACACATTCCTTGTAATAATGGTTAGATAAAATAAACGTTTGCGGATCCCATCCTTTAGGATCATTATCCAATTTAGATTGTTGGTCAGATGCTGACGGATGAGCTCATTCAATCATATTTATGTATGTATTTGGGTACTGCTCCACAACTGTCTTAAACTACTCACTCGCTACTCTTTGTTGTTGTTATTGGATTTCTGCTTAAATTGGCCTTATCAACTAAGTGGTTTAAGAATCTAGAATCTCAATCAAATGCGGAAAGGCTCAATGAAAAACTTTTGGTCGGTCTATACATGGTTGCAGTGGGTGTTCTATAGTAAAATATCGGTAATCGTTTTAGGATGCAAATCCATTCACTCAGCCAAACTTCCAATCTTTAATATCTCAAATTCTCGAAGAATGTAATTTTGTAGCAGAGTGATGAAGGTCTGAAGGTGAAGATGACTTATTAACAGTTGTACTACCAGGTCCTGAGTATTTGTAACCCGATGAGCTAAGCCCTTTCTAGAAATACCTGCAAATAAGCTATAACTCAAAAGTAAAATCTCATTATTTAAGAAGATAATAGGTTAGATTGAAACAATGAGCCTTCGGTCAACTCATAAAATTTGTTCCGCGTACTTTTCAAAGAAAAATGGCGTTGTAGCATGGATCCTGTCTAAACGTAAAAGCTCAATTAAAATACTGCATTGTTAGCGTGCCTTCTTCTTGGTGTTACTTAAAAAAGGCCTAGTGCCATATAAACACGTGCTACACGAGCCAGAACTCGCAGAATTGTAAAATTCTCATTCACAATCAGCAATTGTTAGTGTCAGCAATAAAGACCATTACAGGACATGAATGGAAATTCAGTTTAGGACTGACTTTTTGCAGTGCTGTACTCTGTGTGTACTAACTACTTGGACCATTAACCATTTGCATTGTTAAATGATTTTTGCTATTTTTATTATTCGCCACAGCCACATCATAAAGCTTAGAGTCTTTTCCTTTCTGATATAAATTGTATCATGAATCATGATGATTCATTCACAATACGACTTCCATTTTGATGACTTCAAGAAATCAACAAGTGTGAAGAGTACAAAAAGCTCAAAAATGGAGTCATTCTAGTGTGCATATGTAAACATTATGAATATAATACGTAATATATTAACTAAGGTTGTTAATTTAATAGCTGTCCACTGCAAAATTCATTCATTCTGTCTTCACCAGTCAAAACAACAAAAAACAAACGAACTTGAGTCTGTGTGTAAAGCACATCAATAACTCGACAGGTATTATCAGCAAAAGCGCAAAAATCGTGCGGTACAAATGCATTGTTCTGCAGTAATGTAGGTAAACAAGCAAGAAGCTTTAATTTTCGCATTGTGCTTGTTTTTGTTTCAAACGTCATGAATCAAATTGTATCCATTCGTTTCACCCAACAAGATGGACAGCTAAATTGTAGGTTGCCTGCTTTTTGCATGTTTCTCTTGTTTACCGTTGCGCTGTAGCACTTTCTTTGCAGGAAATTGGCCAGTATGAAAGGATGTGCTTGAGTACGTGCCTGATTTATAAACTCACTTTTTTGGGCGAACAAAAAATATTTTAAGTAAAAAGACTCAAAATGCATTGATTTTTTGTTGACGTGGTCCCTTTTCACACCATTGTCAATCCCCCTTTGTCTTTCATCTTATTTGGAAATGTTCATAATATGCAGCATGATTCATCAGTGCCGTCGGATGTACGTCAGTAGATCATAGTCTGTAAATAAATATACATAATTGCTACATAAGTGAGGATGGATGGATGATGGTTATGTAGAGGCTATTATATAAATTAGTAAGGAGTAAAGCAATTATACTTACTTGTGACGACCACCGCCTTCGGAAACAGACGTTTGCCTATGTGAAATTGATTTCTTCCGTCTTTTTATCTTTCATTCCGTATACGTACCTACATATTCTTTTCTGCTGTTTTGTTTTGAAGCTACCACTTAAAACCAATTTTATTGTATAAAAAGAAGAAAGTGTTTGCGTGACCTTTTATCATGTGGCAATTATCTGTATTTATGTTACTGGAATCCGGTTAAATGAAATTGAATTTTTTAGGGATGCAAATAATGTGGTTGCAAGATCAAGACTGTGTGACTAGAACAAGAGATCCTATGCACTATCATCACTTTGATGAATGAATGAATGAACATTCACACGCTTCACACGTGGTCATGAATTTTCTCATCATTCTACGTAAAATATCCAAACTATAATGGAATGCCTACAAAGGGCTTTGTTGTTTACTTTGTTGACTTAATTGAAAACGATAAAAGACAAAAAAATTTTAGAATCTGACACTCTTTTGTTTTAAACATTTTCGTACATTTTTTATCAGCCAATGACTTTTTAAAAACTAATTTGCTACTCTTCCTGTTCTTTGAACAGTTTGATGGATGGTGACAATATAAGCCATTTTCATTAGATTTTGATATAAATAAAAAGAAAAATTTCTTTTCCTGTATTTTATAATGTTAATTTAATTTTTTTATTCCAGATATACACCCCAAAACCTGCCAAAATGTTGGAAACCATCTTCAGAACGTGTTGTGACAGCAAGATGTTAACTTCAGCTAATTTAAATTCTATCACATCACATCACCGGAGAAAGAGGGGGCTCATCAGTAGGACGACATGGACGTATAGCAATATCTTTAATATATCCCTGCAGTGTTTCATCCTAGTCATCTTTTTACAGGTAAGTTTCTTTCCAAATTGATTTACATAATTGAAAGTTACTAATTAGACTTTCAAATTGCTAAATTAGACATAGTAGTTACTTTTATCATACTACTGCCATAATGTTGTCACAGTTGTCAGTAATTTTACGTAGCGCACATGTGTCTTCATTTTCATTTGCACGCGCACCAGTAAAAGAAAAGTCGTGCAGGATACATATTGCGAGTGCAGTGAAATTAACAGATTTACCCGTAACAGGTTATATTCTTGAAGGTCAGTAGTAATGAAATGAAATTTTACGAATGCAGCTGCGAACAATGAACTCTTTCAAAATACCAATTATGTGCTGAGCATATCTTAATCTTGTATTTGCATATAAATATATCTCTATAAAAGATTCTTGTAGAGTGTTGAATAGTTCTTGTGATGATTCAGTTAGTGGAATTTTTACTTTTATTTACCGCTATACTTTTTAGAGCTTCCTATTCCATTCAAAATTCAGACATTTTTTTACGACAGAGGGAGGGAGCAAATGAATGACAACAATCAACTCATTTTCACCAACATTGTAGACGCAGCGCTGTGTTATTATGTTCCACTTATTATGTTCCTCTTTTAGTCCTCTCGTTGTGTGGTGCAAAACGCGACTTTATGATTAGAGACAGAATTGCAGCGACAGTGATGGCAATCATGGCTCCACTGCCCTAGAACCAATTACTTTGTCAACGTTGAGGAAAACGCGTCTATTATGTTTTCATTTTTTGAATGCTCTTCATTTTGCTGGCACGTTGCAATTATTGTTTCTAAAGTGCAAAACTTAGAAGAAACTTTTGTAAGAAGAGAGTAAAATAGTAATAATAATTACTGCCAGCATTTACATGCTTGCATTTAGCAACAATTCGCAACACATTTGTATACGGTATATATATAAGCCTCTTGATGGCAACTATGATTTTTGCAGAGACAAAAAATATTTATCAAACACTTGCACGGTAAAGTGACGACGAAATGGAAATTAGTACTATTCACATTTTTTTTAGCAAGAATGCTGTTAATTGTCTCTTAAGCTGACAAAGAGACGTTTTCTATTTCTCATGAATTACTTTATCTACTACTGTGCTGTGCAGATGCACCGTGCTGGGTACATTTCCCATGCAGCGAAAGCATCATCATCTTCATGTTTGCTAAGAAAGTTAGGTTGGAGATGTAAAGTAAACCTAACAAAGATAATACTAGAACTCTTGTACGCAATAGATTTGGAAGTGAATGAGAAAGGGGAAGAAAAAAAAGAAAAGGATCCGTGTCTAATGCTAATGAAATGCATACATGCTTAGATTCACAGACAATAACAGTCCAAATTCTTGAGGGTATCATGATCGTCATTTTCTCCTTTTTCATCATCATACCTTGAAAATGAATCAAGGATGATGATGATCATGATGACGAGGATGACATGCGGGGAGTGCACACAAAGCTGTGCAGTGTAGAACCTACCAAGATCCGAGTTTCTTTCCTCTCCTCTTAAATCCACTCATATCACTCATCGTACATTATTATCATGTAAATAATAATAGTAATGTCAGTGATAATAATGATACAGGCAAAAATGGTTTAGTATATGTCTTAAATGCAGATTTCATTTTTCTGTTTCACGCTTATGCCAGCTTTTGGTTTCCTTATCGCATGAAGAGATGTATATTCATATTCATCTCTCTATTTAAAAAAAATGAAAATGCGGTGTGGCTGTGCCAGTGGTTGTAATCTGATATGTACAACAACCCTTTTGATAATAATCACGATACCTTTGAAAGAACTGGGGGAAGATGATGATCAGGCTGATGATAACTTTGAGCAAATATACAAATGACAAAAAGTGGGTCAACATTTACACGAGCAGTTGAGACTTTTTTTATATATATTTATATGTGCTGTTGATATATGCATGACAGTCGTCATTAAATATAACGTATGGGATTTTTAGTGCATGCCTCTCACAGTAAACAACACAGCGTACGTACACACGATCTATTAAACCGTTCATCTCGGTATTTACATTTTTGGTAGCGGTTTTAAGAAATAGGAAGGAAGGATGTTTAAAAAATGCATGGCGGATTGACATTGGCAATGCAATTCTTTTTTTGTACCTCTACTGATTAGGCAGTCCAAGTGCACTAGCAAACATATTCTTAAGGATGTAGATAAGAGGCTCAAATTCCTTAAACATATACACATCCATCAACTTGATCGGTCTTATGCATATTACCACACATACGTGGACCCAGCGTGAAATAAAGCTGTGGCAAAAATTAACAAAGATTGCAGTGGACTTGTAAAATATGAGTTTGCGTATGAACATAAAAGACAAATGCTGCATGAAATACAGAACAGTGTGCCAAAGTATTAAATTTATTGCATTGCTTTTAAATCACGCCCGGAGGTCTGTGTCGTGGCTGTCATCTTTATCATAGGACCATTTATGTATTAACAACAGAGCCATGTTTATAGAAAATGAAAAATAAACCATTTAAGCGTACGCATATTGAATTTTAATAGCTTTCATCGATCTCTCTGTGGTATCTTTTTATGGTGTGGATTGAACATTTTTGGATAATTAATATTTGTGTTTGAAATTGTTTATCAAATACCCAAGTAATGTTTATCCGGGGCAAAGTAGGAATTCATTGACGTCAAGTCCCAGTTGCAAGAATTTTCTTCACTAATGACTTTAAATTGATTATAAATTCTTTTGAAGAATTGAAACATAAGGAAATTGAATTCAGTCCCTCTCGAGGCGAATCTTTTAATATGTCTACTGAAAAGTGTCATTTTAAGTTGAGCAATGATCGTCGATTAAGTAGACATGAAGGAAAAAAATAATGAATTAAAATGACATTCATTGTTTATGAGCACACTGTATACAACAATATAAGTAAATACAATGAATATTTTTATTGGTATTGCTTCAATACAATGTAATGTAATGTTGAATTGGTATTTGAAGGCACGCGACTTATGGTAGCAGAAACGATAGCGAAACTGATGAAAGAGTGAAAGGAAGCTTAAAACTTTAATGTCATTCTCAATTGAACAGGCAAAAGTAAAATTTACACAAGGGATAAAATTATCTCCATATACTAAATTCAGAGTGCAGACGCTACTTCACGTCCGGTTGATCCAATTACTCAACACCAGAACTAAATACAAAGCAATTGTTGTCATTCAAATGAAATTAAGTTTCGCTTTTAACAATCAAACTTTGCTTGTATATGAGCACCTAATAACAAGAAAGATGAGGCGTAGCACAAAACCCCACACTTGTTTAGGTTTTTGAAGTCTTCATTGTTCATTCATTCGCTTGTCGAAATATTTACCTATTTACAATTTAGGTAGTTTTGTATGGAAAATTTGTATAAGCGTATATCTAGTAACAAGAAGACTTTAAAAACCGTTTCCACATTGTATAATGAAAATGTTTGGAAATAATTCTGCTATGAATATTTAAAGCATGGAAATTTGATGTTTACGACTGTTTTGTAATCTTAAACTGACTGCATTAGCTCTGCATATAAAATGCATGCAGAGCTGCTGAGCACAGTGTGTGGGTGGTATATCAAGTGACTAACATTGATTTAGCAATCTAGCTAACGTAATAGCTGAAATTTCATGTTTGTATTCAAGACAAATCTGTCATTTGTACATGTCTTCATAATCAGTTTATGTTCCCTCGTTGTACTTCGTCACTTTTTGACAACGCAATGAAACTCATAATGAAGAACAATTGGATTAATTCATGCTTTCTCTATCAAACTCCTACACTTCAAGTAAGAATCCGTAAGCGATGAAGTTTTACTCACACAACAATACTGCACTGGTGTGCACTATGAAGGACTTTTCATTGTTTAGTTTTTGTCACAAGCTTTAAAACATTCACGAGTAGCATACTTATTTTTTACATTTCAATCGGCCAAAAGCTCCTGCATTAATGTTTTTAAAGCTTATTGTAGGCCCTAGTTTAGATGCCCTACCCTTATCTGAGCAGACGACCTTTGATTTCAATTTTAATGTTCTATTTTCAAAATTAATTTTTTATTGCGTTACTCATTTTCAGTAGTTATTAAATCCTTACGATATTTTTGAATTATGAATGCTTTGAAACCTGACGAGGTTAATTTTTATCGAGCATATCTTATTCCTTTTTCAATTAATTTGATTTTTATTTGTGTGCCTAAATGAAGGTTAAAAATGTCAGGCGACACAAGAAAAGTGGAAATTTGATTTATGCAAGACTTTGAAAAAATCATCCAATGTCTTTTGTGCATTTAGCACGTAATAAAAAATTGACAAAAAAATTCAATTTGTAGTTGCATTACCATTATTTTCTAGGACTAGCATTGTTATTTTTCAGAGACATGTTTACAAGAAAAGAAAACGAGTATTTTCATTTTTCATAACATTGTCTTGTTGACTTTTTAAAAAATGATGTAAAGACAAGAAGTGCATACACACGAGAGTATATTTATATCCCATCATAAAAATGATATGGCTATGGTAGTATCAAGAAATAGAGATATATTTATATGCACTTGTGTAGATGACCCCGAAATTCAGTGAAATGTGAATGATGGGCTTGGTATTTAATATGACGACTGATACATACGTAAGAACGAATATAATACTTGTAGCTATTCTTCTTAAAGATTTACTCTTTTTACTCTTTATTTAATATACTGACTGCTAAATGTGCTGACTGACTGAGCGAAAATGCACACACTCGTTATCTACCTATCTATAATATGTATTAATCGTTCGTTCGGCTAGATTGGTGCAAATTCAAGTGCAGATTCCTGTAAACTACAGTGGCTCCGTTAAAGGATTCTCTCTATCAAAAACCAAGTTGTTGAGTTGCTATATTTATTTATTAACCTACTATTCTCCCATTTGTTTACTTTTACTCTATTTTATATCGGATGCGTCTAAAGCGTAGGAAAATGGTTTGATATATGTTCTGTTTATGCGTTTTAAACTTGGATATCAGTCAGTTGGGCGCAAGATAAGTATACGTATCTTCTTGAAGGTGATTGCAAAAAGTTCCTTGATGAGATGATCTACATTGATTAAGAAATTTTTTAATGTAACAGGATAACGAAACCATTGAAATATGAAGATACATAAAAAGAAGGTGTGCCTTTTCTCAGATAGGAATTTTAGCAAAATCACTGAAACAACAAATGAAGATGCTTGCGTTAGCAATCGCTCATAATTGCTGATGTGTTTAATGATGATGTGTATCAGCTAAAATATTACGGATTCAATCTTGTAGAAAATTAATTTCGGTCCACTGTTTCTGTTTGAAGAGAATAAGAGAGAGAGCAAGTGAATTTATTTTAAGTACCCACTAATCAAATTTCGGTTGTAAAAGGATGAACGGAACAAGACTGGCTGTCTGCAGGAATGTTTGCGATAAAAGTGTAATATAAATCATAATGGGCCCTAAAAATCAAAGTCATTCCACAATTTTACGTAGGTAAATTTTTTATGACCAAGATTCACTTTTGAGAATGCATTCACGAAATATTCCCTTAACTTTATGAAGTTAGATTTTAAGTATGAACAGTTTGAAGTAAGTAAATTATCTTCCTTTTCATTGCTACCAGCATGCGGTTGGAAATTCAACAATATTTCGGATAGGCATGAAATCAATTGAAGACTCGTCAAATGCAGTGCAAACATTTCCTTTTATGCATTAACATGAAAGACATATTAATTCCGCGTACTTCATTTTGTGGAAAATTGGATTAAGAGAAGCATATTATTTATTTTAGAAGATTCATCCTTTTAATTACTGTGTAATGGTTGTTGAATGAGTTGAATACGCGTAATTAGTGGTAAAAAGGGATATGCAAGACAAGTCATAATGATCATAATATAAATGAATTCATATTTATACAAAAAGTACGCATACGTACGTATTCAAGTTAACATGTTTATAAGGTCAGTTAGTATGGTTCGTGTGGTATAATGCTTACATGTTGTTATTTTTTGATACAGAATGCTGTAGACCACAAAATTGCACGAAATGAAATATGAATCTACTCGTAGTTTTGATAAAAGCAGAGTATGTAGTAAGTAGGCACATCTACCAACACGTAAACATAAGCAAACAAATAACGCGTCATTATCCACTGTAAAGTGGAGTAGAGAGACAGACAAACTTGAAGATTTGTCCTCAATGCTTTTCAGTGTACAAAATACATGATTACCCAGTGGCAGCGTCGTATTTGTGGAATCTCTTTGCAGTAGCTTACTTATTTCGTCTCTGCAGAGAGCTCGCAGTTGTAGACACGTTCATTTATCATTAAATTACTTTGTTGGTCTTGTTTTATGGCACGTAATAGTAAAGCATATTTCTGCGCACTTCTTCACCTACAGCGCAGCCAAAGTAAGACGCTGTGACAAACGCGCGCACACACACGAAATAATGTATGTTAATGGAAGCTTCCTTGCTGATGACTGCTGAAGGTGGTCTCATCCTCATCATCCCTCTCATGACACTTTTTAACTAATGACAAATGACTATTTCTCTTTTTCCGTATAGGTTGCCACATGTGACAAATCACCGTCAAAAAATATTCAAGATCAAATCGCAGCTGAAAATCGGCTCGGACAGTACCCTGGGGATGAAGCATGGCCAATTCAAGCCCATCAAAATCATGAATAAATGCAATAATATTTTATATACATATATACTATGTCAGTATTCATTGAGTACTAACATTATATGTTCAAATGGTTTTTCAGGTCGGAAAAGGACCCTGGGCATCCGAAGTGTCTGGAATAGTAAAAATCGGCCAAACAATGACCATGGTTCTTGCCATCAAGGATGATGAAAATAAATTCGACATGTTGGTCAGAAACTGCGTTGCTCATGATGGAAAACGCGCACCTATCCAACTTGTTGACCAGTATGGCTGTGTTACCAGACCCAAGATCATGTCTCGCTTCCACAAAATTAAAAACTTTGGCGCATCAGCGTCAGTTGTATCATATGCATACTTCCAAGCCTTTAAATTCCCGGACTCTATGAATGTACACTTCCAATGTGTAATTCAAGTATGCCGCTATCAATGTCCTGAACCAAAATGCAGCGGAGAAGAACTTTACGGTCCGCCAGGTTTACCTCCGGGAATCGCTGGTTTGCTTAACAACTTTTGCATGGCTTGCATGTTCATGGGGCAGCGCAAAGCTTATTTTATAAATTTGAGTATTAATATAATGTATAGTCTAATCATGATAACCTTTGTTCCGTACAGATCCTCGTATTCCTCTTGGAGCCTTTTCTGAAAATAAGGAAAAGATTGCAGGAACGCCTCCATCCGCAGAGGACGAGCAAGAAACTGCTCAGAGTGTTCAGACTTCCCAAAAGGTCCTTCCTCCTCCTCTTCCAACTCAAAGTCAGAAAATGCAGCCACACGGACCACCCCACATACCTCCACCACCTCACCACAAGCAACTTGGCGTACCCAGACCTATGCCACCACACCCAAGTCATGTCATGCTGCCACCACCTCCCCGTGGTCTTGCGCCACATTACCCCAATGTTAAACGAGAAGGCACCGTTGCCGATGCCGTTGAAGAAGAAGATGACGAAGAGGAAGAAGACGATGAACCCTCATTCTCCGCTTTGGGTGGGCGACCTAGGTCTGTCGACTTTGAGAAGCTGGAAAAGCAACAACAAGTTCACAGTAGGAAACAACGATCTACCAAGAGAAATGACTCTGAGGATCATCACTTTGTTGTTAAATTCAGCCATGTTTACAAACGGGAGGCTCAAGAAATGACAGATGTAGAAACTACCAGAGTTATTCAGGTACTTTTTCATTCTGAATTTGCCCGATTTTCGAACTATTTCATTTCAGCATATGTATTTCATCACGACTAATTTATTGCTCATTTTAAGGTCGTGGCTCCTGGAGATGTAGCGTTCAACTTGGGTGGATCCTCAAACGCCACAGCGGAATCTGTTGTAATTGAGAGCACAAATCGTTCTGACATTGATGGAATTTGCATGTCCGTTTCCTCCTTTGTTGGAGGTTTGGTTATGCTCTTACTTCTTCTTGTAGTCGCATCCCTCGTGGCTGCTTTCCTCTTTGTTCGTGTTCGCTCAATTCACAAGAAAACTGCCATTTTTGCAAGCGGATTCGACAATCCTGACTACTTGAAACATCAAACTGGAGCCAACTGAAACTTGAAATATTTATCTTAAGTACCGAAACCGAGAGACATTATTTTTTGCAATGTATTTTTTTGAAAGCAGGTACCTTTCTTCTCGCAACACTACTTAATCTATCCGATTTTTCATGTCATATTTCACTAACAAATTGAAATCAATTATACGAACGGAGATGGAAGTAATTAACTTCAAAAGTATTAATATTCATAATATATACGAGAAATTGTTCGTGTGAACATGGTGAGATAGGTAACAGTTTTAGCGATGCCATTTACTTTTATAATGTATGATAATTTCATGCTACGTAACTATATTATTGATAGCACTTATTATATCAATTAAAGAAATTTAGATAGCCTTGGTCTATTTCAATAGAAAGATTACGAGAAAATCCTTACAAGGTTTTCTGATCCCTTTCCAAAAAGTCCAGATTTGCTATTTCGTTCTTTATTAATTTATTTCCCAGCGTACGAATGCACACTTACAAGCTACTTAGCTAAGATAAAAGCTAAGCGCTCCACTAACTAATATCCAAGATAATGTAATTTTATATATCAATGCAAACAGAAAAGAAATGTATGCGTATACTTAATAATTTTTTTGCATCTTGTGACAACTGTTAACATAACATTATTAATTTGTTAATTTAATGCAATTCTACACACTACATTAATTAGTTAAGTGCCTGTTTTTTCATGTATTTTTAAATTATGATTATAGTTAATTTTATATACTGTTTCGCTTGATCTACAAACTTGAGGTAGTTCAGTTCGTTAATATTGAATAAGCCTTATTTTTATACTGTGTCACTGCACTGTTTTTATTTGCAGTAGTTCTGTAAAGCATGTTTTGAATGCTATTTACTTACTAATTTATATAAAAAATAATAAATAAATTACATAAATACATACAGTGGTAACGGTTCATGTTCTTGTTTTGTTTTTATAATAGTGTTACTTTTTAACATAGTGTTACCCTTTTATATTACTGCTTTTAAACTATTTTTGTCCTTTTGTGAAAACAAGGGAGGGAGTGTGGAGTTGTTTGAGAATGTACTAGATTTTTAAGAGGAATATGTAATGTACTGATAATTTTAACTTAGTTTTATATAACGTTTTGAATGCTTATCGTCTTCAATGTTCAGATTAATGAAAATGAATTTGGTGTAGTTTGCATGCATAATTAAGTAATGGCTTGTTTGTTTCTAGCATGTAGTTTGTGTATGCTTGCAAGTGGTTTTTTATACCAAGAGGATTGTTTGTGCTCAAAACGGAAAAAATATATAGTGTACGAGATTATGATGATTGCTGTATTGTAAAAAGTAAAGTAATAAATTATTGTTCAAAGACCTCCAGTTTTCTTCCAAAAACGGTGTTATTGAAACACTAACTCATTTAAAGCATTCATTTCATTACGTAAATCATATGACATTTTCAAATTCATATTCAGCGTTTCATGCAATGCAAAGGTTAGGGCTACGCTTATTTTAATTATTTGATGCGCTTTTATTAAACAGGCAGAGGACGGTGACTGAGAATATAAGTATATCATTTTATTCGTAAAAAACAAAACGCGAAGATGGAGCAAAATATTCGTTGGAACAAAAGGTAGATAAAATAAAATATTTTTGAACTAAACTTACTTTAGATTTAATGTAACACGAATTAAGCTACCCTTGTATTTCATCGACTATAGCCAGATTGTGGAGGACCATACGACGATTGGGGTGGACCATACGATGGTGTTGGAGGTGGTCCGTAGGACGGTGGTGGTCCATACGATGGTTTCACTGCCGGAGCGTACCCATATCCTTTCGATGGTTTTGGTATTTTTGGTAACTTTTTTAACAAAGGAAGCAGTCCTAGTGTCGCCAACTTAAGCAAAATGATCTTCTTCTTAAGTAGTAGTTTCTTCTTTATGAAACGCTTCTCTCTGTGGTGAATGATTGGGTCAGAAACGGGAATCGCTGAAAGTCGCGATGTTCCTAGAGATAACTGTTGTTCAGTTAACGACATGCTGTTTACTTCATTGGAGGGCTGTTCTGAAGACGAAATGGTGATTGAACATGACAATACTACAGCAATCCATATTGCAACCTGTATTAGAGTACATCGTTATTATACAAATATATTAAATAGTCTTCTCAGTTAAATATTATTTTCAAGCTATATCACTCTATAAAAACGTACCCATCCACACGATCTCATTTTGAAGCTTTTAGAGTTCCTAGTCCCGATGCTCGCACTTTTGACTTTGGTTTTTAGGTGGAAATTGGGAACGGTCACTTTTGTTCAAGAAGACACAACTTTACTGATGAAGAGTTCCACTACTTCTTATCAAATACCTTAAATATCAGGGTTCTCTCTAACCTTTTATATGCATGACAGAGCCTGTGATATGCAACAATTCGTTAGCCCTTACATAATAGCTTGCTACTCGTGGGTGAATGTATGCAAACATGACCATGATAAAAATTTGCACCTATTGCGGGTATTAATGACAATTCTGCAAAGATTACACAAATAATGCTTTTTAGTTTGCTAATTAAGTAGTGAGGCTTTTAGTAGCATATTATATTTTTAATTTCATATGTTCATGTAACTGATCCAAGAGTGGTCCTAAAATAAACGATATCGAACAAGCAAAATAGGACGACACGCGGCTCAGTGCAGGTATTTGCTTGAAGGCCAGCTTCTTATTAACAAGTGTTTTGCCATTGTCCTGCATTTTGAAAGTGTGAAATACAAAGTCAACAATGGACAATGATACACCATTGCATTGTCATTGTTGGTAGATTGTGCATATTATGAAGAAACAACACTGAGTAATGGATACATGCCCAATTTGTATTTCTGGGTGACGGCTACGTTGGGGCAAAGTGAATATGTAAACTATTGAATTTATTAAGAAAATAATATAGAAAACGACGGGATGCAATTCATTGAAACACCCATTTAAAAATAGAAGACATGTAACATGGTTATGGTTGCTTTACTTTCCTTACATGCTAGCCAAATGATAATGATATGGATGCCCACCTGCATGAATGCGAAGCATGAATTTGGTTTCAATTTTCAGTGCTACATTTTACATGCTTTAAGCTATGTTCCAGAATTTCAACTTTGTTCACTTGATACAGAGATAGTATTTATGAAGAAATTGAAAATATTCTCATTTAAATTGAACATTATCCCAGAAGCACACACTGCAGAGTCGAGGCTTCGGTTTGTACTATAGGTTAATCAAATTATTTACGATTCATTTACAAAAACTCTGTACGTTTTAGTAAACAGAAACAGAGTCACAGAAATAATTATTTAAAACATTCGAAGATATGTAAAACATACAACAAACTTTTTTAGTAAATCAAAATATTTGGTAAATTAAAATGTGACAAATGACATAAATGATCCTTTATATTCATGCATTACAATAGACTTACTTTTTTCTAGTTCGTTTTTACGTTTATTTACTTGTCCATGTTTTATGCGTGTGCATGATCTCCAGAGTGCAAGTGTAGCGGTGTTTGTGCCGTGTCCTAGAACTATAACTGACCCATACATTGCAATAAATGTGACATTTTCCAACTAGATGAGCTGTGAAATATCCAATCATCAGCGTTTTGTTCGTATATGCAATCCATGCTTTCGATATCCACCCTGTCATGCACTTACTTAATTGAGGAGAGGATGGATAGTGGTGAAATCTAATTGTTTGGTTCAGTAATAGTATTGCAATTTAGATGTTGTCAACAAAGTGTAGAAACATTGCATGTGCTGAATAAAAACAAACAATATATTTTTCTGTCCTGTCCTCTGAAACAATATATTTTACCTTCAACACTTTTAGTGTGTCAGTTTCTCTTTACATAAGTGCTACTAAAACCTTGTTGTAAAGTGTGTATGTACAGGAGAAAGTGATTTTTAGTCATCAAATCTAAGACGCTGACAAAGGCCAATTCAAATCAATTTGCCAACGAATAACAGGGTCATAAACGCAATGTTGCCATCAACAAAGCGGCCAAAAGAGGTAGAGGAGGAAAAAGCACGATGGGCGGAGGAGAAAGTTCAGCATGAAAA
>JAHZMV010006757.1:0-10654 GCA_027743765.1 Coecobrya sp. COE2
CCGTTAAAAATTACATCGAGGCTGGAAGCGATTGCGAGAAATCCTGTTACAATAAATACGTTGAAATGCCATATCAGCCTTTTCCATGTAGTCTTCGGGTTAACTTGGAAACATTCAGATTCTTCGTCCCATTCAATTATACACTGTGAGATTTCTTGGTGTTTCTTGAAGATCATATTATAAAATTTCATGAATTCTGGCAAATATAAAGCCATTGAATGTCACAAATGTATATCTTTAGTATTTAGCTATGAAACCAATATTGGGGATGAGATGATCCCTATCTACCTACGTAAAATATTGCATCTACTCAGAAATATGTCGCGAGCTGTTTGATTTACGAGACAGTTGAGTAATAAAGGTTAGAAATCAGATTTGGAATTTAAATTACATTTTAATATTAAATTTCCTATTTCAAATTATTTTATGAAATGGATTGATTGAAACAAACAAATATACGTATAAAATAGTCCATTTATTTTGCCATTTGGCTTACACACGGTAAACAAGTAAATTTACTGCGTAGGTTGACCTAATATTGAAAAATAATTTTTGACTAATTTAAGAAATACGTAAGGCAGAATTTATTTGTTTTTCTGTTGTTCGCTAATTGAAATTTTGGCTGGGTAATCTGGAATTGTTAGTATAATAGCAGTTGTAACTAGTCAGTTCTTTGGCACATAGATCTTTGTGTAATTTCCGATGGGCATGCTACTGGATTGAAGTCAACGCTGGGATTGTCCGCATTACGGAACCATTGGAAGCGCCACAAGCATCTATAATTTAAAATTCAAACCCGTAATTTAATTAACTGCTATCCATGGCAGATTTTGAAAATCTTAAGTCTGACTCCGTATTATAATGTATGTACTAACCCTTGTCGAATTTGTTCGGGTAACTGGTAGCATTCTCCTTCATTTGCAGCTAGAAAAACAGAAATTTAATTTTAGTTAGCGCATAATGTATTACACGTAAGCTTCATTAAGGCTTTAATTTATTTCGTAAAACTTACGTCCGCCGTTGCATCCACTCTGGTCATTTTCACCCAGTCCAGTAAATCCATCCTTTGCACAGGTTAATACGGGTCGAGTCACTGGTCCTTTCCCGCCCCAGGCACAACTTGGCTATGAAAATAATATTTCAAATTAAACTTGTTTCAATTTTCTGCACATGTATATGAAATGCAAAAAAATCTTACTTTGCAGCAGTCCCAGTATCTGGTAGTCTTTCCAGTTAGTCCATAACTCATGTCTACGGAGACCGCTACCATCACCATGACAACTGCAACTATCTGAATGTAAAATTTTGTACACATTTTAAAAATATATATACCTGCTCAGAAAATATAACTCAATTTTTCTTTAGAGTTCAAGTACTAAACTTGAATGATGATGGTTACTTTCTGCAACTGCATTCTCTTTTATATTACTCCCACTGCACATAATTTTGCGAATGTTATGCATGAGTTGTTCGAAATATAAATTCATTGAATTTTATGAATTTTATGTGAATTATTTTTTTTGATATTTGTAGTGAATAATACTGTTAAATATGTATGTACACACGTGCCTGTCAGTAAAATTGAAATTATACTATTTTTTAAAATCATACCATAGAAAAAAACAGATGGTTTGAGTGGCATTGGTTGCGGTCACGCCTACGTGATTGACTTGTTTTTCTGGATAAGTCTCATACAAAATATTATTTCTTTTTAATACTCCCAGCCGATAAGTAAAATTAACATTTAAATTTATGTCACTGGTGCTGCTGTAAGCTACATTAATGGTAATATATTCCATAAACAACTTATCCGCTGAAAACAAGATTTTCATACAATAGTCTGTTATAAAGGAGATTTGTAGTAAACACGCTTCCGTGAATGACATCAGTCTGTTTAATAATTTATTAAGTGAATATTACTAATCATACTAGAATTTTAAGCTGCCTTTAGAATAATCTGGACATTTTTCAAAACTAGAAACCAAACGAAAAGGGTGCATTTGCTATATTTGAAATCTTCTCAAATTTTATTTAGTGTACTGATAACTTAGAGTTAAGCAGTTGCTTGGTTCCACATTGTTAATAATATTAACTTATAGATTAATATTTTCCTATGTGTAATAGTAATAATATTAAGTGACCACGAAAGCCATTCAATAAAAACAATTATTAAACAAAAATATATATCCCATACCAAAAGCATAAAATAATTATTTTAACATAAATTTTCTAATCAAATAATTAATTTGCGTCGTTGAGATTTGATCATGTTGATGATGAATCCCACCCCTGATAAGTTTTGGAAGCACGTTTTTGCATAACAATATTTAACAAATTTCTATACCACCGAGGAGTTAGGGCGCACCATATTAGGAAGCTGCTAAAATAATAAAGAACATCTTCATAATTCCAGTGCGTACTGTTAGATATTATATAATGTAATTATACATTTAAGCAAGCTTTATAAAAAACATATTTTAAAACTACTTTTGGTTATTACTTTGGCTAATAATTTACAATTAATTATTAGTTAATGTAGTATATATATATTGGAATGACCAGATAATTAATTAAATTTTCTATTATTTAAACTAGATGGGACACGTGGATTCCACATTACGCAGTGTCATTAGCCAAATTAAAAACTTAAATAATACACATTCGCATAGAAACAATCATAAAATCATCACCTGGACATAACTTGGATATCGACAAATTTGCAGCAATATTGCTTTCTTTACCGGAATTATGCTATGGGAAACAGTCTATGCAATACGACTTTTTTGCGAATAGTCAACAATCAAAAAGTGTTCTGAACAACTTGAGTGTGATTCAAAGTGAATTTGCTATTGTTTAATAATTTTTCTGATATTACATATAAACTAATGCTGCAAATATATTCCATAAGCCATTAGTAAAAATTTACTGATATTTGTGATAAATTTTTCTGCCAAATAAATATCTACCTTAAATGATATGATTAAAGTATGTATATATACATTAGCAAATTAAAATCTTATGAAAGCCACTTCGTAGTACGAGACGTTACGTACGTCGAACTGCGTAGAAGGGGTTTGGTCTGTGCCCGGACACTCAACTGAGCTTATCACTAGAAAAATATTCCTCGTGCGCAATGACCAATAAAGAATTTTTGCAAAATGGATAAATCATCAAAATTCATGTTTGTTCTGTATATTATCATTACATACGCAATATTATCTCTCGCCGTATATCACCCAGATGGCGGCAAAATATTCGAAGTCAAGGAACTGAGTCGTACATACTCAAATATTAACCAGGGTCAAACAAATCTGGCTTTAAATATAACTGAGTATATACAGTTGTTTCAAAGTTGTCTTGTTCATATTATAAATTACCGAAATCTGGACATTCTGACAGACACCGGAATTGCAACGCCTATTGTTATATCAAGATATCAAGCGATTCAAATATTGTATCGTATTGACCGTTCCAAAATAACTACCCACGTTTCAAAAACAAGCATTCTCCCCGTCAATCTAAATACTAATCATATAAACCAAACGATTCCATACTGTGAGCATGACAACACGGAAAAGCGATGCACCGATTTTCCGTTTTACGATATATCCTCACGAAGTAAAACTTGGACTTGCGAAGCACACGTTTACGGATATCCACCAGGATTTCAGGAAGATCCAAACCTGTACGAACTTATTCAAGAAAAGTATTTTAACAGATTCCACATGATAATCCCAGGTGCCTTCAAACGATTCTTGTATGATATACCTCTCGAATTACCTAATGACATGGGAGATGTCATGTATCCAAAATTGAACGAAATTTTAAAGTGCCTTGTCATCACCAGACCTCAATACGACGTTTTGGTCACACAGGACGAAACGGAAATTACTGACGTCATGTATGGATGGGCTAACTCACTTCGAATTTACAGAGATGGATTTTTTAAATTTGATGCAACATATTCAACGTCTCGAAGAGAAATGCTGATCCACTTCAAAGCAATAAATCAATTTATATGGCTATGCTACCAATGTCAACAGCGAAATATATACGGATTTATAAATCTCAGCAGAATCAAATCTCATTTAGATCTGGAGACACAAATTCAAGTTGGCTACCTTTCCCAAACAAAAACTGTTTCGTGGAGTGTACATATTGAGCATAGCCTATCAAAAGCATTGAGAAATATATCTCCATCCGAAGGCAGTGGTTTTGAGTACCAACTTTTGCTGACACTTTACGAAAGATTAAATCATCAAATCGACAAATTTGTTTTAGATGAAATGCGATATGATATCGATATCAGATTAATAAAATCTGCACTAAATACTACCATGTTAACAACCAGTTCAAATTTGGACGGAATTCGAGGCCATGATTGGGAAAGACAGCCATTAATAAATATGTTTGGTAGTGGAAAGCAAGACTATTATCCATTTAGATTTCACCAATCCCATCTAAAATTTGTTGCTTGTGGAAATACGTCGACATCAGATATTGCTCCAGCGTTTGTAAAATTAGTGGCTATTTTTGAGGTTAGACTTTGGATGGCACTTATTTTGTCAACGACGAGCCTTGCAATTATGTCAAAAGTCACTGCCTTCTGGTACTACAATATTTCGGGTAAACCAAACAATGCATCAATAACAGCTTCATTATATAGTCTCATGAAAGTTTTACTGGAGCAAGGAGATCCTGTTAGCGAAGTGCTACTCCGATATCACATCTCGCTACGGCTTCTATTCATCGCATATTTCCTGGTAGCTATTGTGATAAGCAATGCATTTAAAAACGAAAATATAACCGAGATTACCTTACCACTTGCACCGATTCCTTTTGACACTCTTGAACTTTTATATTCAAACCACTTCAAAATATACACTCGAGGAACAATGTATGGGACAACTAGCCTCTTTCGAAAATCTTTCGGGCAGTCGGAAATATTTTCCCTGATAGCACCCAGAGGAAATTACAGTGACCACTTTATTACAAATGTATTCCAAAGCGAACTCTACTCATTTGGAAAAGGTGAGACGTCCATTTTAAACTGGCAGCTTTGGCAGTTTCCAATTAACACCTCGATGCCGCGAAAAGTGGTGGAATTGATGAACCATACTAAATTGCATCCGAACTGGACACAAATGCTATTCTTTGGAACGTATGACGAAAAGGAAACGTTTAGGAATTGCAGACGGGAGGCACTTTTACTGCCAGATTTGGAAGCCAATTCTCTATTTTATGACCTGAAGCGATTGAACAAAAGCGTGTTTCTAGGGGAACATCTGGATATGACGAAGTCCTACGGAATGAATTTTTTTCGACGAGTTAATCCCGTGTTTTATAGAAGGGTGCAGGGTTTGTACTCGGCTGGATTGTGGGACTGGTGGAATAAAATGTTTGTTGATGTGATGGTAAGAATCCGAAGTGGATTTTTGGGGGATGATTTAGGAAAGTTGCCGGTAACTGATATGAGTGGAAATATCGCTGTTGTATTTGTACTGCTAGCAGGGGGAACGTTGACCTCATTGATGGTGTTAATTTTTGAGGTTTGGGAAAATATTGTGAAGATAATTAATTTCACAAGTTGGATGATTACGTACAAAATGAAAGCTGCTAAAAGAATGCTTACTGTAAAGTGCATGAATATTAATTAAATAAATTATATTATGCAGTAAATAATTTCTTTGTAAATTCTTGGGAAAATGAATCCATTTTACTATATGTCAAATACTTAATAATAAAAATGTCGGAAAAATAATTTGCTGCTTGCAACGTTTATCCCAAATTAGTAAATGATCGTATTTATTTTTAATTGTTATCAATACTCAGCGTCTAACCAGGAATAGATATTGATTAGACAGCACGTAGAAGCCAGTCAATATTCAGACTTTGACATAATTGGCTTTTTTAGTAAAGCTAAAGCTGAAACATTTGCATGACCAAACAACATATAGTTTGCTACTAATTTGATATGAAATTGCCTTTCACATTTATAAATTTGGACGGATATTGGATATCTGATTGCCAACTTCATGGCGTATAACATTCGTTCCAGCTTCTACGTGGAAGATACATATATTTGGCCATTACTTGTTTTCACGTTAAAGGAATATCTTTTTTGAATTTAACAAGTTTTTATTTATTGCTGTGTTTCTTATTGTAATATTTCGGAACAATGAATTTTTCAAATATTCTCTTAATATCATCCTCCATTTTTGTATTATTTATCCCAACATCATTTCAAATTTGGACTGATGTCTTGCAACAAGCTTTACCAAAATATTTAAAACCATTCACAGGCTGCCATATTCAAATCACAAACCACCGCTTCATCGACATTCCATCTTTGCCATTTCCATTGTTTCTTCGACAAATTCAGAATTTTGACCCGTACACCGATAAGCACAGGCTGGGTTACAGACTCCGGCGTCTGAGACCTGATAAAAATTCTATGGGATACTATCCTCGATTTGTTGTCAATATAAAACACCTAAATTTGAAAATCATAGTGGATCTATTTGGAAATATCTTCGATAATAAAACGTCACTCTCTCCTAGTCAAACCTACAAAAATATCTCAATATTTGAATGCAACCGATCGTCACTTTTATATGGCGGACCTGACAGTATATTCAACTTTATAAAAGCGGGAAAATTAATATACGGATTTTGTTCCAAAGTTGACTACCTTCTCTTCTCTGTACAAAGCCGAGCATGGAATTGCGAGGTGCATTTGGACCTACTACCAACTGCAAACAGTTTCAAAAGCAAATTCAGTAATTACAGCTTCTGGTTTTGGAAGCGACGAAACGACAGTGATGGACCAATTCATCTCAGTAATGATAGATTAGCATACTTTTCAATGACACAAGCCTCACTTTTAAAAGCAAAATTTCTGCTTAGCGATACTCAATTTGAGAATGATCCATATTATGATACTTGGAAGATATTAATAGTGGGAGAAAGGCAATGGGCGTTTGGTAATCTTGATGTATTTTTTCATTTATGGCTTCACCCCAAAAATAAGATTCAAGCGTTTACTGTAATACGCGGAAAAATCTATTTCACACTGCCTCCTCATATGCTTGAAGAATTTCTAAATCTGGATCACGTCTACATATCCCAAGATGTCGGAACAGAAATAGCTGAGAAGGATATTAATCTATCGCAAATATATTTTGAGAGAGATCTTCAGTTAAAGTTGACAAATTACACGGACTCATTTAAACGATTTCATACAGCATTGGAAACAACTCCGTTAGAAACTTTGTCCAATTTTGGACAAGACGAAATGTGGAATGTTGTATTTAAAAACTTATCAAGGATTCACACTGATACTCATTCATTGAAGAAAGCAATTATGGCTTCAGAATATCGACCTGTGTTAACCACTATTTTAGTATCACCATTTTCCAAAAACATATTTCGTTTTGTCAGCTGTGGGCGTGCAAATTACACCAGTTTGGTTTTTAACGAGCTAGTTTCCAGTTTCGACGAAGCAAGCTGGATATGGATTTTTACAGTATTATTGATTCTGGTGCCATTAGCCATTCACATAATTGTAAGAATTTGTAAGGAAACAGCTCCCAATCCAACTAATGTGAAGCACAGTTTAATAGAGTGTATAATCGAATGTTATAAACTACTTTTAGAGCAAGGAAATCCGTTCAGAAACCACATCGTAAACAATCGCCATCTAACATTGCTGCTGATATTTGTTTTTTATGCTGCTCTAATTATAAGTAATGCATATAAGCGCGATAATATCTTGAGAATGATTCAGTCACGAGGAAAGATTCCTTACGAATGGTTTGAACAACTGATAAATGACTCATTTCAAATTTATACTAGGGCTAGTAGAGTTATTTACTCTCACAACTGTCGGAAGAAAGATCCGAATTGTATAATTAAAACTCTGTCCTTGTCTGGTCATCATATAATAGAAGCTTATGGGCAGACAATACATTCAGATGTGGCTCTTTTTGATGATTCTAGAAGTGTGTTTTACCGTCTTATTAGAAACAGCACCAAAATGCATCCCAGCACACTTGAAGCGTTTCCCGAAATTAGATTTGACAAACCGGAACAAAGCAGTATGCAGAAAAGTCAACATAAATTATTAAAATCTGAATTACAATTGTGCGGAAAATCAGCTGCTATACTGCCAGAGATATTGGCAGTTGAGATGGCCACTCACTTGAAAATATTTCATTCGGACGACCATGTATACGTCGGGAAAGAGCAGTTGTTTGCCAATAGGTTTCTTATAGGCATCAAAGGACATATGAATGGTCATACTATCAGAATAACTAAAAATATCGCCAACCGTCTCAATGGATATTTGTCTTCTGGAATTGAGGGACGCTGGCAGAAGTTGATTGTGTGGCTTGCGAAATTTAAAATACCGAAAGATTCGAGATTTCATAACGGGACATATTACAAATATAGGGGAAACGGATCAAATATAACAACAATGCAAGGAAATATTCTTGTAATATTTGTAGTATTTTTGATTGGGATAGCATGTTCTTTTCTAGTGTTTACCGCAGAAATTTATAAACTATTGATTTATTACATCAAAATAGTATTTTCAAAAATGTCCAAATTGTTTGTTAAAGCAACCATAGTTTTTAAATATTAGTATGCACATCTGACTTATAAATACTAGTGAATACATTTATAAGTAATCTAACAAGCATGCCGAAAAAATAAAAAATTCTTGATTTTTTTTACATAAATGTAACGTCAATAAATATATTTAATGATTATGATTTAGTAAATTTATTTTGTGAAAATAAAATACCAATTTGTTCCAGAATACCGATTTGCACAATTTACATAGTTGAATTATTCTATTCTGTAGAGTGTGCTGACCATACAATTTTGGTTCATATCGTATTCCTATTTCATTTCGTGCTAAATTAAAATCACCATTCCAATTTCCTTTTAACCGTCCTGTATTTTTATCGATTAATGTGATACATGTAAAAGGATAAATATTATTACATTTTCGCTTCAAGTAAAATACATAAGACGGACATGAGTCAATGCGTCAATCACTCATTTCTTAGTTGTTTAGATATTCAAGCAATGCAACTTAAATACTATTTATTTCTATAGAGCTGTAATTATTCTTTCGCGCTTGTACTACCATTACGACTGTGTAATATCCAGGAAAGAAAACAGACTAATTTCAAAATGTGATTTTTAAATTTGTTCTTAATTTTTAGAATGGTTGGCTAAATGGTAATATTTTTATGTGCCTATCCTACCACAAATAATGAAATGGAATCCCTTCGCTCATCCCGTGAAGTCTCTTTCGTCTCCATGTACTATAACGATCCTATAATATTTTAAATAAATATGTAACAAAAATAAATGCCAATAAACACATTAATATTTATGTTACCTAAATAAAAAAATTAATTCCCATCACCTTTCAGCACAATTTCCGTTTTCTTCTTGACAGTAATGAATTGCACCGGATGCAGTCATCTGTATAATTTTTTCGTTTACTTGCTCCAGGGTGCCAGTCTCACGTAATGGTTCAGTTTGGTCATCGTGGCCAGTTTGATGAATCCAATAATTTATCGCATTCTTTACTTCAACTTGTAGTTCCTGGCTTGTGTGTGGTCGCTGAGACTGAAATACATGAATAACACTACAATATATAATCATTTTAAAGGGGCTAAATATTTGAAACATGTTTTGCCAATATTTTTTACATTTGAAATTGTGACATCCCTGTTGTTTACAGATTGTGTCCTTGGAACTGGCGCTCTCCTTCTCTGCCTGGGATTATTTTGTCGCTTTCGCTGAATAAGGCAGATAATGCTGATACAAATAAGCGTCAAAACTAAGAACGCAAGTACTGCCGGAACTTTGAAGAGGACAATGTTTTTACTCTTTGTATCTCCACCAAAAATTGTGACGTTGACCTTTTCCAGCTTTTGAAACGTGGATCCTTCTGGAAGGGTATTGGACTCGTTAAATATATTATCTTGCGCTCGGTTCTGGAATAAAAAAATTCATATTAAACATTAAGATAAATATTAAAATCAACTGAATACTTGCATTAGAATTAATTGCCTAAATAATGAAGCAATTCTTAAAATCATAAGTTTGTTGAAGCAACAGTATACCTTAGCCAATTCCTTAATATTAATTGTAGGTTTTCTGTTAACAATATTCCAATCCGTCATGTTTGCCACTAGAAATCATATTTTATAATAGGTATTAACCAAATATAAATATTAAAGCCAATATTACTTTAAGGTTTTGAGACGGCGCATTATAAAAATACGCTTTGAAAATTACTTACAGTTTAACCATATGGATGTATCCATGATTAAAGTGAATCTTTACACCCGGAAAAAAAATTAGATGAATATTTGCCAATTTCCAGAACAGTTAATTTATGAAGGATTCTTTTAAAACACTTTGGAATATATTTGTTCAAAAGTGTATTAGAATGGTTCTCATTTTTAGCTTTGTAGCTTTCCTCAAAGTTGGAAAAGTACTGTCACACAATTTTTCTGGAACATATTTCTCTCAGCTATATTTATTTAAAGGCCAGAGCTATCACAAGCAATAAACACCAGAGCATGCAACAGTACACTTTTTGAATATGAGCTGTGAGTTGTATATCCAT
>JAHZMV010006758.1:0-11674 GCA_027743765.1 Coecobrya sp. COE2
CGTTTTTTTACTTTTACCATTTCTATCAAACTTTTACATACGTTTACCTGTTCTTTTAAATATGATCCGCCATTTTGGTTTCATATTGCAAATAAAAAATTCATTGCTAAATTCGGTATTCAGCAAAACGTGATTAAACATGACATTGAATTTTTGCATAAAGAGAAAGGCGAAACGTCAAAGGGCAAAAGTGGGTGTAATCAAAGGTATGACTATACAGAAATCATACTAATAATATAGCTACTAACTTGTGCTAAACCCTACTACATTAAAGCAAGTTACAAGCACATACAAAATTACTTTTTTGTGTATATTAAACGGATAAAATGTACCAAGGTAGACTTTTAATTAACTGTTCAATGGAGAAAGTATTATCATGAATATCATGGTCACAATTTCCGTCAAGTGTCTACTAGACTATTATTAATACGGGCATCAAGTTGGGAGAACGGCATTGCATAAGGAATAATAGGCCATATAGAATATTATTTCTCACACAAGTAGAATACATTGTGTGGGAAACTGATGGTCTCTCTGACTGACTCAGTGAGTTTCTCGTGTAATACAAATTAGGCATATCATTCCACAAATTTACATTTCACTGTCCTCAAAACAGTGGTTCACAGGGCAGTGGCACAATTTTGGTAACAGGGAATACAACAAAATTTATATACTACATAACTTGTATTAGTATTTAATGTATAATCAAACTAAATGGTAGTCAATTATAGTACATATTGAAGCATTTTAAACATTTGTATATCAAGCCATTGTGTGTCCCCAATCGTGAATCTCCACACAAATCATGTAGAGGATAGTATACTCACAAGAGGCAGAAAAGATGAGAAATATTTAAGTACAAAATTTACATCGTACATTCAGCATAATATACTTACATGTATACTGTATATAATAACAAGTTTGTGGAAGATTATATCTATTTTGATACATGACGTATTGCACGTGTCTTGTTTCCTGCATAAGTAAGTTGGAGAGAAAACGGACGGAAAAATAATATTTATTTACTTTCATTAATAATGACTCATTATAGTTAATATTACTAACAAAGCACTTTTTTGCACGTTTTGCACATATACATTACATATATACTTTTACACGCTTTTGCACAAAGTTACACAAATTTACAAGTTTGCAAACATTTTAACATTTTCAAGTGTGCAAGAAATCATCTAGTGGTTTTCTTTAATTTTTTGGAAAATTTGCTACAGAGGAAATAATAATGTCACTGGAAAACCCATCGGATGGGGTAAGTTGCAAATTTTTTCCAATTTAGTGTTAACGTGAAATGTAAAAGATTTGTTGTACTTGGGAGTAATTTTATGGAAAATATTTATGTAGGAAACTTATAAGGAATCTTCCAACAATGGTAGTTTACCGGAAAGTGGTGGTGGTGATGGAACCGTTCAGGTAGAGGATGGGGCGACAGGAGTGGAAAAGCCGAAAAAGAAAGTTATTTATTTTGCTGATGGATCAACAATGGAGGATTTTGATGATGATGACGATGTCCCTGACAAAAATCAGACAAGAACGGCTACTGATTCTGTGACACGCACAAAGCGATCTGTGGAAGAGCAAACACCCGATTCTGCACCACCAACTGACCCAGTAAACGATGAAATCCGAACAGAACATAAATGATAATATGGAGAAAGTTGATTTGTACTCAATATTTAATTTATTTTTTGCATCAACAGAGTAAATTGAATTGGCCAGAGTGGGTCCGTCATTATTCAACAAAAGCAGGTTCAAAAACACTCACAGTTCTGGAAGGGATGGGAGGAACAGCGGCATATTATCTTGGTACATAATATTGTATACATTTAATTTAATTGAATTTAAAGTGGGCGTTAGAAAAGATTTAAATTGACAACTATAATGCTTTATTTTGCTTGTCCAGGTATAACCACGCCTAAATATCAGTCAGAAATTGACGAGTACAACAGGATGGCAGCTAAGAAAAAGTCGCACGAGGAAGAGCTCGTTTCTTGGAGTACTGGACCAAAGTCACCACAAGAAGAACCTGTTGTTGAAGACGTGAAAACAAATGAAAACGGAGAAATCGAATTAACCGAGAAAAAATAATTAGAAATGCTTGCTTTCACTTTTTACTTTCCTTATGCATGTGCAATGCACTTTGTGCATTTAACATGCTTTAAAAAGGTCGAATTATATGCGCTTTTTACAACGACACAAATGTCTTCGAAGCTAATTTTTAATTTCGAACAGTGAAAGTGAAACATTTATGTATTTTTGGTACGGATTTTCATAATTCTCAAATTTCCCGTTAATAACGACATTTTACGACATTAATGGGTAATTAATTATATGAGTATTTTAGTTGCATCGCACTGCACATTGCACAAAACAAACCTATCGCATGTTAGATTTTATAATTTTCTGCTTTGTGAATACGAACCCTTTTTATATGCACGACCACGTCACAAGTTTGCCTTCATGATGCAAAAAATGCAATAATGGGAGTAATGGAAGAAATCATGATCTTTTAGGCTTACTCGAAGGGGAAAGTAAACGTGCCTGGTGGTAAAATGGAAAGAAAAAATGAAGTGTACTTACACATTGAAATGTTTTTTTATTAATTAACAATTGTGTATTGGTTTTCTCGTGATACTTATATTTTGTTACTTTACAGTATACAGTGTTTGTATACTACAGTTGTAGAAACATTAAAACAAATTAATATTAACAAACCTCAGTAATTAACATATAAATAAATAAACGGAAAGTTTTTGAAATGTTTTCAAATTCATTTTTTTTAAATCTACGCTACATGCTTCTTTCTCCGTTTCTTTATAAATATATGCAGGAGCAAAAAAACCAACGATGAAAATGCATACATATAAACTCAAGCTAAAAAGATACTAATAAAACGAATGTACAATTTATCATTCAAAAAAATCGGATTTTACAGAAGCTCTGAAAGACGCAGAATCATGGGTGCTGAAAAGGCAGTAACCACAGCTAAAAATCTCGTGATGGAACATGCTGACTTGGTTTCATATTTTTTGCTTGTAAAACTGATTTGACATCATTTTTTATAAAAAGAAATCAATAGCACATTATGCTACAATTGTTTTCAAGTTCATTTTCCCACACAGAAACATGAAATGGAGAAAAAACTACAATTATTTTTTTTAGTAATTCATGAAATGCGTGCCATTCTTTGTACGTTTAATAATAATAATAGACACACCAGCAGCCCAAGCTTATTTTTTTACAAATAATTATCAAGATATTTTATAGAAAACCCAGTAAACATTCAACAAAAGATCGAAAAACTGTACACCAATTATAAAATCTAATAAGAGTACATTTTACAATATTGACAAGTATGAATACTATAATACCTTAAAACACTAGAGCACTTACAATGTACTTATTTGATAATACACCAACATGTACGTATTTAGTTTTTCCTACAAACTACGTAAAATTCCAAATAGTGTGCACATTATATAATATATAGTATATATAAATGCAATAAAACTACTAAAGAAAATCCTTAAGTCTTCCAATTTTGTGGTAAGTTTCTAGAGTTAGGGATCATATCTAAAAGATATTGCCTTTGGAGCTGCTGTAAACTTTCAGCTTGTCTTTGTAATTCTGCCAATGATGCAGGAGTCACTGCCTTTCCACTGGCAGCCTATAAAGAAATCAGAAAACAATACATTATTTTAGCATCTTCGAAAGACTTCTTATAACTGCTCGGGTATATAAATTCGAAAATACTAACTTGAACACCCACCTGGGCCATGGCCATCTGGTACGGATATAAAAGTGGCGAGAAAGGTAGTAAATGAGATGGAAGAGACGGCAGTTGTCCTCCAGGCATTCTTAGCATTCCAGCTTGTAACGCAGCTGCTGCAGCTACCGCAGAAGCTGACAATCCTGCAGGGTTACCTCCTCCTCCACCCGCACTAGCGGCTCCCATTGCACTCGCGAATTTCATCGCAGCCTCTGTGTCTAATCTTTGTTGTTTGGACATCTGCTTCAAAAGATCCTGTAAGGGTAAAGTAAGCGAATTTAGGAGAAAAGTTTAAGATTAGAAAGTTTACAACACAAAAAAATATGTGCAAGGAATGCCATATTGGGTGAAGATGAGAAATATACTATACTACAACTACTATGGTTAATCTACAAATCTGAAACGACACGGTCTACATTTGTTTTGAAAATTAATATAAAGAACTACATTATCAACAGTTCACTAGTGTACAACTGTTAAAACAACCCGACTAATCAACTTTCCCAACACAAATTATAACTAAAACATGTTTTACCGTAATGGTGAAAGATACAACAACTCGATTTATATGAAGTGAAAGTCAAAGTGTGAAACATGCAGTTTTATAATCTACAAAAGGAAACTCAAATCAAGTTCATAAATTGTACTAAGAATATATCAAATACATTGCAAAGAGCGTATAGGACGATGATGTTTTGTCAAATTGTCATGATCCTATACACAGCGATAATTATGTAAAAATGGGAGAAAGGCCTGTAGTTAACAACCAGCAACGGCTACTACACACTCTAATAAACAATCACGTACGTTTTGCTTCATTTGCTGATTATACTGCTCTAGAATGGAGTTTTGTGATTGTGTCTGATTTTGAACTTGACTCTGGCTCTGATTCTGACTTTGACTCCTGGAAGCATCAGCCTGACGACCTCTACGGCTGCTGGGCTGATGCTGGTTTTGATTTGAGCTTGTTGGTATCGTCTGACTTTGATTTTGACTCTGACTCAAGATTTGATTAAGTGCGGAGTACTGAGGATCCCTAAAGAACAGATGAGAGGTGGATGATGGAGGTGGACATCCTGCCAAGAAATTTACCTTTGAAGAGTTTCCCTTTGACTGTCTACTGCTACTGCTGCTGCTGTGGGAGGACTGCTCTCGTGAATGAGCTTGTTGTTGTTGCTGCTGCTGTTGCTGGACTTGTGCCATTGCAGCCACTAACGCAGCATCTTCTGCTTGACGCTGCGCTTGCTGAAGAGCCTGTAACGCCTGTTGGCTTTCATTGTGCAAATGTCGACTCAAGTTGTGGCCGTGAGATGATCCACGTGTGTCCCTTACTTGTGGCGCACGATGAGATTCCTACATGTAACACAGAATTGATATTATTTGCAGATCAACAATAGAATCTTTCTTAGTGTTGCTGATCGATTCTTAAGATAGTATAGTTAGAAAAGTAAAAGATACCTTAACAAAGGCCTTAGTAAGTTCCCGTTCTCTTTCTCTTTGCTCCCGCTCGCGTTCACGCTGCTGTTCTCTTTCACGCTCTCTTTCTCTCTGTTCTCGTTCCCTTTCACGTTGCTCACGTTCTCTCTCCCGTTGTTCTCTTTCTCGTTCACGCTCAAATTCTTTCTCCCTTTCTCGCTGCTCTCTTTCACGCTGTTTATCCTGTTTCAGATAAGGCATACATTAGTCAAGTTATTACAAAATGAGGATGTCATTTATCAAACATATTTAGTTTTACAAACCTGATGATAATTTCTCTCATTTCTTATCATAGCCAACGGTAAAGGCAACGTTGGCAATGTCATTCCTGTTGGTGCAAGACCTGGAGACTGAGTTGGAGTTCTGTTTCGTGATGACGTTGATACCTGTGGCGACTGTCGGTCACCAGAACTTGGGGAAGGAGTAGAGCCATTTCTGCCACTATTTCCTGTTGCGGCTGGGGGCACCGTCTCACTTACAGAGCCTCCTTGTGCTAGTCGTTGCTCAATTTCTTGTTCTTGTTGCAGGGCTTTTACAAAAGCTGTCTTCAACCGATTGGTATGTTCTGCTTTCAGAGCCTTTTTGACATTCGATGTTACACATTGCTCGCATATTACTTTTCCTGGAAATATAACAAATGAAACAATTAACATTAATTTCCTAGATCAAGCTAAAAAAATGTACATGTTTTACGATAAAATGATGATACAAGTCAAGTACATACCTTGCATGCCTTTGCTACTCGTCTGCCACGGGTGCTGTCGACAGCCGATGCCGTCTTTCAGCCTAATGTAAAACATTTAAAGTTCAATTATTTATACTACTAATCACTACAAATATTTGATTGGAAGAGATATAGATTAAAACTAAGCTACTGCAAATTACGTTTATCAAGTGCTTATAAGCCGTGCATGTCTACATACATTTACAGACAGTAGTTTCAAAAAAGACTCAAAGAGAATAGACCAGAAAACAATACGTATCATAGCTATATGAATTCTAACTTTTTTAATTGATGTTATTACACTAGGAATTAATAATTTTGAAAGGTGTTATATGTATTATTTTGAAAGGGTACAGGTACTTACTCGTTTTTAACTAAAATACATATACACAATACTCAATACATGACTCTTGAACTCTTCTATTGCATATGGCGAAAATATATAGTCAATAGTACGCTGCTACGATATTTATAATAAAATGTTATAAAAACGCTACGTTTTTTCATGCTGTTGCGCTGGGGCAATACAAAAGTTTGATACATTAACTACAGAAAGGTCAACTGATTAGGGTTACAACAGATTAGCGCAAAGATCTTCTAGTCATTCTACTGGCAACAATTCAACTACCAAACCACAAACTGCTCTTTTTAACAACCCACCTGATCAACAGAAGGAGTCAAAGCGACTCCTAAATTATTGCTATTACTGCTGCTTTGATTACCAACACCAATCATGTTAGAGTTAGAATTGGATGTCACAGTGGAAGGTAAGTTAACTACATTTGAAGTTGAGCTGGCATTTTTTCCTTCCAGATTGCTCGTACTAGGTATTGCAGGCTGTTTGTAATACAGCACAAGAAAGTCATATAACCAATAACCATGTCACATTAAAAAATATGTCGCATTGTCAGCACTAAATAAATGGTTGTGCACTTATTTATTTAGGAAGAACGAATGACTCAATAAGCTACCCTTAATTACAACTAATATTTCCTCTCACACACTCAAGAGTGTAGTTTTAGCATACCTGTGCAGCAGTAGAACTAGATGAGGAATGTGCTTCCTTTGGTCTGTCATATTTATCGGGGATACTAGCCGGCGATACAGTTGGAGGTGGCACAGCACCTGGGGGGTTTGTGAATCCCAACATCATATTAGTGGCAGATTGTGAGCCTCGAGAACCTGGAGTAAATACGAATTATGATTAACACTGACACTAGCACAGCTTTCCAAAACGTTATTCGAATAAGAAATGTACCTCTCAATAGAGATTGTTGTGCCATCAATAGATGCTGCGGGATATTATTATTAGACGACCTCTGCGGTGCCATCATAAGTGGGGGAGGAGGTGGTTGTGTATGGTGCATACTTGAACTTCTTGCAGGAGGCGGTTGCTAAAATGAAAGATTATAATATTGTTACATAAAGCATTTTTTAGAGTGACACCTTTCTCGAATAAAATTGTGCACTTACTCCTTTCAGTAAAGTAGAAACCTTGGCAGACGACATGGATTTGTTGGAGTTCTGCATGCTGTTTTGGTTGGAACGTGAACTACTACTGTGGGAAGCTGTAGGCGTCTGCATATTAAGTCCGGGAATTGGGCCCAAAGCAGCCAAATGGGGATTTCCAAAGAGTCCGCTCATTCCTAAATGAGATAGATTTAAACCAGCGTCTCGAGAACTTCCTCCATTACTGCTTGGCCCATTTGAATTTAACTTTGGAGATGCTCGGCCCTTGACACCAGGTATTTGTAATGTCTGCGGATGAAGTCCTTGTAGATTAGGAAGATTTTGCAAGTTCTGTAAATTCTGGAGGTTATGTAGATGGTTTTGATTTGCATGTTGTTGCTGTTGAGTGAGTGATTGCTGGTTCCCTTGTTGTGAGAGGGAATGTAGAGAAGCACCTTTCGGACTGGGCATAGCTGAACCCTGCCCTGTATTGTTGCTGCTGGACGTAGCACTGGATGGAGGTACACATACATTTTCTTTCATTTGTTGTGATTGACGTAACTTCTTCAGCAAGACTAGTTTCATCTCTTCATTCCTTAGCTTTTGTTTTAATTTTCTAAGAATTCTCTCCCTATCACGAACTTCCTCTTCAGACATTTCCTAATAACGATTCAAAAAATGGTTTTCATTAAATAATGAAACTTGAAACTTCCTCCATGTATAAAATAATTCAACCATTATGTTATCTAATCGTTCTTACCTTGATCGTAGGCAGTGGAGGCATTTCACCACAATCACTATCTGATTCTTCCTCGCATCCGTTTACGGCAGCTCCATTTCCATTAATTTTAGTGGGAGGTTCATCCTCATAATCCACAACAATATCGGGACTTTCTGCATAACTCCTTTCCGCTCTTGGACGAAGGCTCCTCCTCACCGGTCCTCCTCCAGGAGGACGATTGACGTCAACATTTCCGTCGGGAACATAAGTATCAGGTTCCTTTTTCCGTTTTATTCCTGCTGAAATTGATGTTTGCTTCGCATTTCCTGGACCCCACAAACTACTACTGGCGGCTGGAATAATGTGAGGGTTGGATGATAGAGTATGAGATGATAAAGTTGATTGTGCCACTCCCGCAGAACTACTCCTACTACTTCCTGTACTTGATGAGCTTTCTCTTCCATCCGGTCGTGATGTCCCAACAACTGTTCCAGCACCACTTAGCATATTCATAAAGCGACTTAGATCCGGAGGCACGGGAATTTGAGGGATACCTGCTAATGGTAGTGGTAGCCCCAAATTCGGAAGGTTAGGAAGATGGGGGATATTAAGGGGAAGAGGTAGATTAAGCGGAGGTATAGTAAAAGGACTTGGACTCCCCATTGCAGTCGTGTCAGGTGACATTACATCTTGCCGTGGGGTCGGTGTCGCTGCAGGACTGTCTTTCCTAAAAAATAAAGTAACAAAAACCACATATTAGTTCCAACCAAGCCCTTTCCAAAATCCCGATATTTAAAAAATCCTCATATAATATCACAACTTACTTCACACTCAAATCTACAACGTCCTCCATGATTACTCTTCAAGTTATCCGTATTGCCGGTCACAACTTTTTGGTTGATTTTCGTCGACAAGTTAAATCTGCAAATCCAAACAAAAACAAAACCATTAGAACAAGTGTATTTACACCAATGACAGTTAACATTACACCGTTTTCCGTTATACATCTTTATTTTCATTCTCAAAATACCGGTAACAATACCACTAACTAAAACACACACCCAATTATTCAACCAATTCGCCTACAAGACTTAATTATATTTAACTTTAACTGCTCAACACATCAACAAGCAACACTTCAAAAGCGTTTCAGAGTTGCAAATCTTTTCTCGGCACCGGCACAAAAGTTGTTGATTTTCAGTCGCTCATGCACCCATCCAACCACTCTTACTATTTTCACCACCACGACCACCGACTCCCGACACAATTTCATTCACGTCATCATGACTCATACAATCAACTTCATTAAACTGATCCCTTTGTAGTTAGCTAACTATTCATTTTCCACACTATTCATCAATAAACCACATCATTTTTTTCAATTTAGTGCAAAAAAAATGTTTGCACTTGCGCATGTCGCATTTAAACCGATCGAAGCTCGCATAGTAAACATGTGTAAAAGTGTATTTTCCTTTTTGCTTTCACTTTACACAAGACAGTACAGCAAATTATAGCACAAAAACCAGAGAAAATTAACTTTTCACCGCTTTCCCTCCATCTGTCATTTATAACGGCGTATAACGGCAACAATTAATACAAGCTTTATAAACATGAGCCATGTGCCAAAGTCCACTTCAAAATGTTTCACACAAGTGCCTCATCAGAGAAAACTCCTCATTAAGTAAATAATAATTATTTTTAGCAACGACTTTGCACAAAAGACACACACAAACGGTATCTCATTAACATAAAAACACCTCCGCTCTATCAATTCCATACATTTTATTCTATTTTCCGTATTTTCACACATTTTCTTACCTTTTCCAAAACCACTAACACCGCTAATTATCATGATGGTATATGCATATCCATTTTATACATACATTACAACTCCAGAGAGCGCAACAACCTAATCACTTGTCATTTTTTTCGCTATAATATATTTGCACATCCACTCATTATTACACACACACATAAAAAAACTCAATTTTTCTTCCCAAAATCACAATGACTCGCAAATTTTTCTATACATGTATAATATGTATATATAAAAACCGTACATAAAAATGCCAATTTTTTCCCTATAATTGCCAATTGCAATCCTCAATCTATCCCTAATAATAAAAGACACTACATATCACAAAAATGACTACTTCTCTCTTCTACAACATCCTCTTTTCTCACATCCTACATCCCTCTGTGTATGCTATCTTCTCCCGTCTTTTTCTTCTTAAAATATTATCCCATCATCGATGATATGAAGAAGCTCCCAATAAAATCACACAAATGAATGCATACTCATCGCACCAGCAAAGCATAATACATTCCCATTAATACCATTTTTTCTATATAAAAAAAATAATAATAATTTTTCTATGTGTAAAGCCAAAGCTCTGTTTTACTCTCCTGAGCTGCTCTGCTGCTACTTGTGCCGCATCAGCATATAAAAAAAATATTATCATCATCATCACCTCTTCTTCCTCAAAATATGTATATCTACTAAAACTCCTCAACGTATCGTCATCATTATCATCATCACCGCCACCAACTTTACTATCAGCAAACCATCAGAGACATAAAGAGAGAAGTTCACAGGAGCAAGATATACAACAGCAGCGGATTTTTATTAGCACTCAAGCACATAATAACGTAGAAATCCTAACTAATTCTTCCAAAAAAATATAGGCACGCAGGCATAGTGAAACATATATAAAGAAAAAGAGAAGGCATTGCCATTGCATATTATGTATCCATTTATCCTGACTGCCAAAGAAAATAATATTAAATCCTAAAAAAACTTCTCTTATATGAGGATATAGTATATATATGCAATGCTGTACATATAATACCTTTAACGAAATATATGTACATGAAAATAATAATATGATGCGTGTGTGTGTATATATGTTGTTGTGTGTTATGTGTTGTTGCAATGCACATTTATGTATACATGTTCATTCTATTCAAGCATTTCCAACGATATGGTAAGTCTAAAAGTGTAATTATATGAGAGTTTCTGTATAAAAGGATGTGTGTATGGGCTTCTCTCTCTCTGCTCTTGTGTGAGAGTTAGAGAAAACGCTTGCGAGCGGAATATGGAAAACATTGGCTTTATATATCCTCTCACTCTTCTTATTCTCCTTTCTGTCCCTTTTTTCACAATAATGTTTAAAGTAAGTATTTTTACCCCTATCCTTTCAATAAAAACCAACACCAGCACTCTCAATAATCAGTGGAGAGAGAGAGAGAAGAGGAGTCAAAAGACCGCACCGTTCGTTTTTGTTTCTTGTGTGTGGATGTAGTGTTGTTTGTTTCATTTCACTCCTTGTGAAATAAAGTATCAAACAAACCAACATGCAACACAAAACACAACAGATTACAAAGCGTATAAAATGTATGTATGGATGGATGTATATTATTTTAAAAAATGAGAGCAAACGATCAAAATACTAGAAGATCCCGCAGTAGCAGGAGAGCTCATAAAGAAATAAAATGATGAATATGCATACATTTAGTTTTT
>JAHZMV010006759.1:0-11274 GCA_027743765.1 Coecobrya sp. COE2
CGGCTAAAGCATATCGTTCTGAATTTCCTTATAAGGAAATTAGAACTTAAGCCAAGCGCAATAAATTGGTCCACACATAAAGTGTTTTTCATTAGAGCCTCTGGTGTATTTAGGGTTTACAGAATCATAATAAAATTCCTAATACTAAAAATGCTATTTGCAGCTTTTGAGATTTATTTTAATATTGACCACACAGCAACATAGTGGGTATTAAAAGTTACCAGCTTTTGGCTATTATTAGACAATAGCCAATACACAATAGCTGTTTGTAAATTGAATGGTGATTTATATAATCAGGATGTAGCAGAAAAGTATATGTGTTTAACGATCAACGCTAACAAGGAATTTAAACCACACGTTAAATTTAACTTACGTGTCTGCCATTGTGATTTTACGATAATAAAATTGCCGTCATATTTTACCTTTTAAGGGACATTTTATCCTTCATAGTTAAAAGAAAGTTACAAAAGTATTAGTAAATATCATAAGTGCTTCATTATTTTTATGAAAAATTACATCTGCAAATGAAACGAAACAGTAAAATAAATCTCCCTTTATACAATATTTATTTATGTGCTTTCATATCACATTTCACATTATCATTTACATGTCGTCCGCCTTAAAATACAAAGCGGGATCTCATACAAAGTAACATACACACCATTTTTAAGTGACGCGAATATTCGGACCAGTATCAAATTACTCTTCATTATTTTCACCCGCAAAAAAATAAATCTCAAGATGTTGTAAACAGGACCCTGACATCTTAACTTTGTTTTCATGGTGACGCTCGTTTGCCTGTACATTTGATCCTACAAAACTAGAAGAGGATGCAAAAGACCGGTGGAGAACGAACGAATACTGCCACACGAGAGAGAATTATTCGGAGACAACCACAACACCAGTGTGGTTTAGGAAATGAATGAAATAATGTAATATAATGAAAATAAATAACGCTCATGTCCCTAAAACATGCCGCGTGTAAACGACTAAAAATGACAACGCTGATCAACCAGTTATGTAAAAGAGTTAAGAGCTATACACATTATTGTGTATTTTTCTGCAGGATATAGAATTGCATACATGAGGAGAGGCTAAAACAAAACAGTAGAAGAAACCACTATCAAAACAACGTTCGTTATTCTTTGTCTGCGATTAAAATTTTTACTTAATTTTTGCACATATGGGTATATGTGCCACTTGAGCTCTTTTTCAAATGATTTTCCAACCATATAGGTCTTCTTTTATGGTGAAGTTTTTCTTGTCCTTTGACATTTTTATTGCTCTTTAGCAGCTTCCTTTGAAAATTTGCCGTAAATTACAATAGGTGGTAAAATGAGTACACAAATGCACGGTACCAAGATTCATATAGATTGGAGACTACACACGCAATGCAATCGCACTTGAAATTGGGAGATGTGGAGCGATAGAACGCATTTGTGATAAAACCGGAAGTTTGTAGAAGAAAGGCAGAATCTTGTTAAAATGCGAAAGGGTAACCTCGTGCTTTGGTGGCATATGAAACGAGATATATGAAGGCCATAAAAAGCAAAGTAAAATAAAAGCTTGAATGTTTCAATTAGTAGTTTATTACAATGCCCTGTTGCCACTCCTTTTGTTATTTGCCATAACAGGACGTTTCGGGATGTGTAATTTGACACAAGATAACAACATGACAAGATATTTCCAGATATTTACGCGTTATTTCTTTTCTCGTAAAATTATATAAACTGTTTTTCATCCAAATAAAAATCCAATTTAAATACATACTGCATTTTCCGGCTTCCTCCTACTGACTTTCCGTGACTTTTGATATGTACGGCATTTATAAGATATTCACAGATATAAATGTTACACTTGTGACTTTGCTATACCAAAACTTACCGTCATAATGTTCGTGGTTTTCAAACAGCTGCAGTCATTTGGTCAGAGTGATTCTGATTGTTGTTTCTTCTAAGTAAAGTAGAACAATAGAACTTGACTCCCACGCGCTTATTATAACAGTAATGCGGTCTCTCCTCTTTGCTCTGTGATTGATTAATGCCCCCTCGTCACAATCAAAAAGAGCTCGAAGGCCTTCTCATTATTGAAATGTGAGATGAACTGATATTGTACTGAGCAACATAGACAAAGTGAAAGAAGGCAGAGTAACATGGTATTTGGATAACGGTAAAGAATAATAATATGGTGCGGTTAGATTTCTTAGATTGAATCCGATGTGGACAGTTAACGGTAATCCAGTAATTGGGTTTATTATCCGCATTTAAAATGAAACCAAATTATTTCAGTGATGAATTATAGTACTAGAAGGAATAAGAATTACGATTATGCGCGTTGATTGAGACTGTATAGTGGAGAGCTGGGATCTTTATTTGAAGTAGCTTGTTACTAAATGTTAATAGTGATTAATTCATAATAAACTTATTGTTGTCTCCCCAAAAGTCCTCCCGAGCATTTATGCCTGCTATGGATTGCCGTAACACTATTTCTCGTTCCTCGGAAATTATTGATAATGAGGTAGACGATACTATAAAGAAATGGGTATTGAACAGTGAAAATTGGTGGATCTGGAAAATGCTGGTAGTTTTGAACAGAAAATAAAATCACCTACCTGTATCCGTCCATAAGAGATGGATAAAAGTTACAGTGAAACAATAATGGAGGATTCGGGTTAGCTTCATTTTCAGACGTCCGCTAGTGATGTGATGATAATTTTATATACCTGGGCTTTTAGGCAACTGTACAAAATTAAGTACCGTACAGACTCTGGGCTTAATGAAAAAATGACTATCGAGAAATAAAATATGCCGTGGGATATGATTACGAAGGGGATACACACATGAGCTTTGCACAATAAATTCCTGGCGAATGAGTTCCAATAATAAAAATGATCAAGTTTCGTTCGGGAGAACAATGATGCGTTATGTAAAAGGAGTATTACCAATGAACAGTAATGAGCCTCCGGTAATTAAAAACAATGCATCATTACAATGGTTTACGGTAATACATCTGTAAATATATGCATCTCTGTAAATATTATGTTCTTTCACGTAGCAATACTATTGGTAAAATATAAAACACAGGTTATTTTGAACGTCTGGTAGTTTGCTAGAATACTTAGAAATTTGATTGCTGAAATAAAATATATAAATAGGATGGTTATTTGGCATGCGTAGTAAATTGTTTAAAAAACAAACGGTTAGTTTCCAGTATCACACATCTATTTATTACATGATTGTTAGTTTTTTTCAAACTACCATACTAAAACTAAATTAGTAAATCAAATGCTTTTGTGAGTATCTATGTTATATTCTTCATTTGATTTAAGAAGCGACGAAATTACTACAAACTGCTGTGTTCTCTTTAACATACCCATTTAGTATTTTCTACATTACATAAATTTATTCATCAACCAAATAGGACTTTCATGAGATTTTAGGTACTTGCTGTTCAGTAGTAGATGGGGTATATTTAATAGTACTTTTATTGGGAAAATTTGATTTATAAAATTCACGTTTACCTGTCATGTATTGTCACGTAAATTATGAAATAAAATTTCTATAAAACCCGTTCTAATGACTACATTTTTAAATCATCAGAGTTGTTTTCTATAAAAAATTACCCCATCTCTACAAATTTCAGAGTTTAAACCTTTTGTGAATCGAGAAAAAACAGACAATAATTACCATGCACTTTTCTATATCTGCGTATTTGCTAACGGAAATACTATTTTAAAATTTACAACGTTATTAAAACCAGAAGCCTCACGGTTTAAATGACAATAAATACTTATGGAATTTGTGTGGTTATTGTTAAATGGCTCTGGTCCTGCTTATGTTTGAACCTTTTTTCAAGAGATCACTAAAGACTCGACTCAACTTAATTTTTAGCCTTTTTTGTAATACTGTTTTAACTTTGTGTACCATCGTGATTTGATAAGTGAATTCACAAGAAATCGTGATTGATCAGTGTGAACCTTTTTATTATTTCTATAAGACTAAACATAAATACGTTTATCTCTTGTGGACTATTTATAATGATATTATTCCGAAATACATATTAATTTTGTAATGGTGCTGCTACAAAATATGTTATATGTAGTGGTTTTGGCTTCTATTTTACAATGCACGTATTTTAGTTATTTACGATGGATTGACGTCTAACGCGATTCCTTCCTACGCTTATGGATATGTGTCAACACAAACGACGAAGTTGGCGAGTGACGATTTATACAATCTTAATAATACAGTTTCTGATTTCATCACAATCATGAAATTTTAACTTTCTGCAGTACACAAAATGTTCTATAAAATTCGAATTATATTCGTATCTAATGTTTATGACTTATACATATTTTCAATTTTAGCACGTTATACGACAAAAATGGACATGATTTGCTCTTACTAAAGTACAAGTTCTCACTGTTTCGGACCTGAGACTTATTTTAATTTTCTACAGATTTAATACATCCGTATATTTTGTGATTACTTAGGAGTCCCAACACGAATATTGATTGATGATATTCAGTTGGTCTATTTTATCTAATAAAAATTACACAAAAGTATACTGGAAAATTTGTTGGGCAAATATTAAATTCAAACGAAAATATTGTTTGAATTAACATATAGATTTAAAACAATTAAATTATGTACCACATAACAATTTGATTAGCTGTACTTCACAGATTATCGTAGTGTGTTTAAATTAATAGCTTAAAGAAGTTTAGAATATCATTAGCATCATTAACATCAATTTGTAGCAAAAAGCACCATAATAACAAATGAATACTAAAATAAAAAACGTAATTACCTATGCATAAGAGTAAACATCGATAAAGTGACCATTTTATATCAGTATTATGTTCTAGTAGATTAAAAATTATACGAAGCCCACTGATAAGAGTATTTAAATATAACATTTCACTTAACATCAATATGATAGCATATAAAATTTGTTTTTTGTTTAAATTAACACACATTGCAAAATCAGTATTGTATCAAGAATTGAAAATATTAGAATTTATATACGTATATAGAGTAAAATATTTCCATAAGCTTATTTGCTGGTTATTGCACAGGATATCCCTAAGTTTACAACTATATATTAATGAGGAAAATTCTTAAGGAAAAAATACTATGTAAAATTAACTGAAAAAACTTTATACTGATGTTACAACGTAAATGTATAGATTGTAATTTTTCATCATGTATATTTTTGTTCCAGACATTTGACACTTCGTTCGGGAAGCTCATTATTATCGAAAGCTGTTGTTATCATGTACAATATTTAATGTAAATGAGTGACTTTTATTAATAATAATAAGTTATTATATTGTTCCCGATATTATTTTCTCGTTCCTTGCTTTTGATGTGACCGGATGCTTTGTTTCAATTTTCCGTTTTGAAGTTAGATGATGTACATATTGCAAACTGGGATGGGAGGGTGAGTAATGGTTTTGGCGAAGAATTCTTAAAATTCTTCATTTAAATAATTTCATCTAACTCGTCCAGACGGCGATCGCAAGTGTGACCGAATGTGTCCAGTTCTGGTGTCAACGGGTTCTTGTGACTCCGACCCTCCTCCGCGTTTCCTTCCCCATCTAGAGTGATGCTTCAGTTGTGCCAAAAACCTTGGAGAAAAGAGGGAGCAAAAAAGCAGAAAAGTAATTGAAAAGTTAAGAAAAATTTGCCGAAAAAAGAAGATGCAGTAATGATTTAGTTGATTATTGAAAAAGTATTATATAAAACGGTGGACAAAAATCTACTTGTTGTGTTAGTTTAAATACAACAAAGACTAAAACGTCCGCGTGAATGTATTAAAAGTTATGTCATTACCAATAAGTAACTATAAAATTAGTTTACCAACAACAAAGATTGAAGATGGTCACTTTAATTGAGAAATTGGTTTAGTAGCCAGAAGGCGTTAAAAATGTAACACAGCATATAATAATATGTATTAGTTAGTATCATAGTTTAATTCATTAGCAAACATTTCGAAGATTTATTAAGAAATTATTGTAAAGTTGAATAAAAGATTTGACGGATCTATAATGTCAATTAAAACTAGCGTTAAAAAGTTGGAGCTGAGATTTGCTTCAAATGTTAGTTTCAAACAAACAAACTAAACAGTCCTTGTCCGAAAGTATTATGAAAGTGGTATATTTTTTGTGCTAGGAAAGCCCTTCAAAAGAAACATCATTAAAATATTTTAATGAAGTTATGTAGCATGTTAAAATATAAAACGAGTATGGATTGCGAAGAAGAGAAAACAGAATATATGACAAATGCGCAGTTCTGACCTTTCATTTTTTGTTGGTGTCACTGCTTAATTGAGAATGGAACCAATTTTAGAGATTCTGTGATCGATTCTTATCTACCAAATCATTATCACTTCATATAAAAGAATACGACTGAAAAGAGTGCGATAAACATTTTTGGAGTGAGTGGTGAGTGCGCACATATAAAGTTCTAGTTTTCCGAATGGAAAGTTGAAGCAGCCAACAAAGAACGAAGTTGATGCTTATAATCAACAATGGTATATATACATATAAGAATGAAGTGCATTATTCTTGCAATCATTGCAATATCATTTTTTTTGTAATTTACTGCTTTTTTATAGTTGAGCTACTTTTGCTATTTTGAAAGATCAAATCTTTAAAGGTATCTTTTATTGTTGCCTTTTTTGTCATGTTGTGTCATGATGGTTATTACTGTACTTTCCTACAACGAAATAGAGTGATGATTGAACGAACGTTCACAAACTGTAATACTGTAAACATCCTGCTGTAGGAGTTTGTGCTAAATTAACTTCTAATTCTTTGCTGCACTAACCCATGTTACTTTTATTACTCAGATTTAAAAGTGGGTGACTTTGTTTAATGCTGATAATTTATCTTTATAGTTTTGTCATCATCTTGCCAAAATTGATTGATGCCAAGAAGAAGACTGAAGACGCAGTGTCAAATTTATGAGAATTTAGAATAATTGGATAAATAATTAGTTGACAGCACGTACACCAAGCAAAAGCTTATGCATGCTATTGACTCAAAATATGTACAAATATGAAAGCATATTTTTGGAAGCGAACGTTACAGTTGCAAGTCATAAAACAACTACGTATAACGGTTAATAAAAGTGATAAATATTACAAATACTTTATACAAGATACTAACAGCATTCATATCTATTATTTGGCAACACTAATTTTTACAGATATGACACTTTTATTTCTACTTTGTATCCTTGTTTTGTCGAAAACGATGTAATGCAATGTTATTGTTATACTAAACAGTGCCAAATGTCATCCAACGGACAACGATAAAGCCAAGAAAAAATAAGCTCTTGTAGCTGAGTATATAACGACGAGGAGCAACAGAAGCACGGCTCCAAAAAAGCAATATCCTTTTACAGGAAGCAATTTACTATATTGAATGCACTTTCTACAAATTAATACATCTACATTTAACATTATTAACAATAACATTACAATGATAGAAATGACAAAATAGGAAAAGCGAAACATTTTCTTTTCGAGTAATATTTATTTTATCGCAGAATACATTCCATAATGACAACATTAATCATTTCATTTCTATTAGTAGTGTAGAAATGTAGTGTGCACATCTATCAGATTAAAAGAATTGGCTTTGTTCCTATTTTCAGCATCTGCTGCTTGTGATAAGGTTAGTAATACATATTATTTTAGTAGAAAGTTGTGACTACTTTTATGTTACTTCTACTTCTGTACTTGTTCGTCGGTCGCACTACTAAAGTGTGCAATGCCATTAATTTTCTTGTAATATTTCTGGAGAAAGTGCCTACTGTTTGATGTGATATGAAGAAAGAGCAGAGAGATGGAAGAAAAGAAGAAAGAAATGAATGGGGTAATGGAATGAATGAACGAGTTTACAAGAGACAAGAGGAAAATAGAGAGATCATAATAAATGGTGAAAGTGCATTAAGAAAGCATTCCATGAGAGAAAAGTGCTGAAGAAGACGAACAATAGAGGAAGAAGTAAAAGTCAGAGTGAGTGAGCATGCAAGGACAGAATTGTTGATGATGTGATGGTAGAGTTGAGATGCTAAAGTGAAGAATCGACTATATTATAGTCAGTATATACAGCTCCTTGATTCAATTGAATGATGATGAGTTGCTTGCTTGGTATTCTCCGTTTTCATTTATGCTACCTCGGTCTGTCGGTGGATGAGGACTCGTTCTTTTGGCTCCACAAATTGACGAATTTGATAGTAAAGTTTGGTTGGGTGATCATGGTGGTGGATGGTTGGTTGGTGATCGACATTTCAAATCGATTTGGTGCTGAACATACATATTATAATTGTCATTAATAATATGATTATTATTGCTCTACAGAATATTACTGTTTTTATGATGGTCATCAGTAATATAACAGTGCTTAACGTACGGTACACATACAAACACAATGAGTCCCTTATGTACAATTGCTTTGGGAGACTTGGAGAGTACAAACTAGGGTATTATTGTTAAAGAACGATTTTCTTGGGCTATTAATTCAATGAGTTATTATTATCATAGAAAGTGACATTTGAACGTTTTATGATGCTATCATCAGATAGCATTTACGGCAGCGTGTAGAATATTATTTAGATCTCATATTTGTAGCAAGTAGCAGGACAGAAGAACGAGGCTACTAATTGAGGAGTGATGTATGTGTTATGGAATGGTATCAGACAGCGGAAATTCTTGGAATACTTGGACTATGGCACAACTTTCTCCGACAAACTGGCACACAAACACATAAGACATAAAAATAACAGCTTTATGATTTCTGGCCAAGTATTTGTTGGAGGTCAGAATGATGTGTAGTTCTGTCCTGCCTACAGAAATATGTTCCATCCATCGAATTTCGTTTAGAGATAATGTAGGTAAGGTATAAAAATGTGGGATATGAAATATTTATGTAGACAATTTAAAGTTTGATTTGTCTTAGACAATTTTCGTATGGGCACTGCGTGTAATTGTAATTTAAATAATAAAGCGATTTAGAAGTTCCTGTTAAGTTATGTAAGTAAACGGTATAGGTCACAAGGAACAGGTCCCTACGTTTCGCAAATTTTCAAGAATAAGTAATAGTGGTAATGTTACACGTTAGAGAGATAAAACTAATTAAAAAATTATAGTAGTAGGTAATAAGTAGTATTTGTTTAAATTTGTCATTGTTCATACACTGGCTGCTGTGTATAGTTGTAAACCCATTCGTATGCGAATATACTGTTGTAGCACAAGCTGCATTGGAATTTGTTGAGGTTAGAACATACAAGTCATATAACACAACAGTTTGCACTTTTAGTGAAACAGACTTCATCATAACATTATTACATTAATTGCTGTCGTACGACATGGTTAAAGAAATTAAACGCAAACAGTGCAAAAATTCTGCGTTTGGTGTGACGTTATCGTAATTAGTAAGCTTTGTCATTGTTTTTGTGCTATAATTAGTATTGTTTCAATGAGCATTGTACAAACAAACAAAAACAAACAAAATTGTAATAATAGACGACATAATGTTTTGCATAATAACAGTAATTCCCTTTAAAACAACTTTGGTTTAGTAATGCGCAGTAACTTTTTAAGTAGGTTGTACGATTATATTTTAACAATGCACACTTACAAACATACAATTATTGGACATACACAATACAATTTTGTTGAGGACAGAGAGAGAGAAACTGAAAGGAAGCATTCTTCTTGTTATTCTTAAAACACAAACTGAAAATCGCATCAACGAAAAAAGTTTGAAATTGTTAGAAATATTTTTGACGAAAAATGTTGCTTGCTTTTTTGCTTTGCATCTTTTTTATGCAATATGATCGGCGACGATGAAGAACGAAACCAAAATAGAAAAGAACAATTAAGATATATATAGAGAGAGAAAGAGAGAAAATATTCGGCTTTGTTGGTTAGTAAAGAGTACTTTTAGTGAGGAAAGAATGGATGCTCATTTATGATCATGATCGTGATTTTCTTTTGCAATTCAATATTATGAAACTGCTGTTGCTATATATTGCTGGCGCTTATTAGTTAAATAGTACAAGGGCAACAGTGGTGATGGTAAAGAAAGTGAATGGGGAAAGTAATAACAATAATGATTCGGATTGGCATTGGGTAGCATTTTATCGTTGGGAAGAAGAGGTTTCAACGGAACAGAAAGGACGTTTGCAGAAGGAGTGAGGAGAATATTGGTTTGCTGTGACTTTTTGTTCTTAAGTGGCAATGTGTGATCGTGAGATTGCTTTCTTCATTAGTGAGTGGAGTGTAGAAGTATGTGTTCAAGGACAAAAACGCTATATTATGTGCTGTGGTATTTAATGGTTGTGGTGGTGTGGTGAGGAAAATTAATAAAGTCAATAAATACATGAAATTAATAAAAATTGCTAATTAAAATTCGGAGAAAATAAGTTCTTTGTACTTGCTGTTAGTTCCAAATAAAAGTTCAGTAACAAATGAAACATTGTGTTATTGGCTGGCTTATTATTGTATATAATACTATGATGATGTGCGAGAAAGTACTCAAACATATTCCAATATATTTATACGGAAATATTCTATCTCAATATCGATACAGAATATACCTTACCATAACCATAATATACAGGGTATGTGAATAGGCACTGCACTGCATGAAAAATACCGAAAAGGCAAAACAATTATATAGGTGTCTGCGACGATGATTAGTAGCGATACTAAAGGTCAGTATCAAAAGCACACAAACGAACACAGACTGAAGTTAAATTAATGGAACTCGTTAATAATGACACAAAATGAGAACAGTTAACTTAACTATGAAACGTTTAATACTGCATACTATTTAACTCTATATACGCCAAGATTCCATTTTGATGTATACATACATGAAACCTACACTCAGATATTTCTAATCCGTTAACCTACAGGATACCTCCATTAACAAATATTCGTCTTGGGGTCAATTGAGACCATCGCGATAACAGACGAATTTGTTAATTTGAAGCGTAATAAACTTAAATTCAATTTGTGAGTGGCTTATCATTATCATTAAATTAAAGCATTGTTAGGTATTGTTACTGGGATTGTTAAATATGGTTACTGATCATTTTTGTCATTTGACTAAGATGGTATAGGAAAGCGTGTTGTAAAAACAAGAAAAAAACGACAACAGCAGCAGCAGCCACACTTATAGTCTGTTTTAGTATTGTAGTACAGTACAAGTCAAAACAAAAGGACGCTGTTGCTCAATCGTTTATTGATATAATAATG
>JAHZMV010006760.1:0-14302 GCA_027743765.1 Coecobrya sp. COE2
CCTTAACGCGCGAAGTCCATATACGTAATGTTAAATTAATTATGACCATTTAAACCCATTTATAACCATTAAAACCGTTTTCGACCATAAAAACCATTTTTAACCATGACCAGCAATTTTTTGTTAAAAACCGCGGTTTATACCATGCCTGCTGAAGAGTTATTGAAAGCATATGTGCTAGGCATTATATCTTCGACAAGAGAGAGGGACAAGTCAAGCTGAGCGGAAGTTTTCTGTTTTTCTTTCGAAAAGTATAGGAATATCAAGAGAAAGGGATCCTTTAAATGTTTAGTTCGCACGAGCATGTGAGAAAAGCCAAAAAACTATGTTAGCGCTCGACTTAACGAAACGCGGCGGCTTTGTTATTATGAATGATAATACACCAGTATGGCAAAAGCTTTAAAAGTTGATATGAAATTACTCAAGCGAAAACGGACACTTGCGAAAATCCACACTCAGTCCGTTGGGTATAAGAACACACGTGCTGGATACAAAACTAGAGATAGGAAAGGGTGACCCTGAGAATTTTAAATATTTACACACGGGAATGAGAAAGTTAAAAAGCGGATGCAAACACGTCCATCAGATCATTCCCAGAGATTAAGAATATTCATGGAATGTTGTAGCCTGTAGCTGTTCTAGGAACAATTTTATTTAAAGCCTATACGATCCTCCCATTTTGAAAGGTATACTAATAGTATTAGTCTAATACCCATTTTCATCTTTTTCCGTCGAAATATTCGCTCCTCCGTTTTTAGAATGTCCCTACGATGTGCAAGCAGACATTAGAAATCCGGTGTCGTTCCAGCAGCAAATTGCAAAACCGAAATTGTACACGAGTCATTGAAATGAAATGGCTCTTCTAAAAACCCTCCATCTTATATGAAATGGTGGGGATAGATGATGGGTACAATGAGGAAAGGAAGGAATGCTCTGAAGTTTCGTATTATTTATAATATTTATGTGCAACCAGAGCGATAAATTGTAGCGGAATACGTGGTGCATTTGTGGTGTGGCTGCAATGCATACAAATATGTATTCATCATCATAAGAATTCTCAACAAGCTTTCAACTTCCACTTGAAGCTAAAATTGTGCAAATTGGTTAAGGACTTTTCACCCGAACACAAATTGTCGTTTGTAGGCAATGCAACATTGAATTAGTGAAGTTATGAGAACCAAAATGGTTCAAGTGTCTGAAGTGTCTTTTTACTCGTACTTTAGATTTACATTACCAAGGGATAAATACAAAAAATGCCGGCTATGAATTATCGAAATTTTGGAATATAAATCATATTTTTAAAATTGCGCTAGAAATACGATAGGATACTTGAAATTTATTATCGTTATTTGTATGAATTTTTAAGTGGTGAAAGCTTTAGGAAATACTAATACACAGTATGTTTTCAATTGAAAACTTTTCATCGTTATGCTTTCACAAAAATACTAAGAAATCGTTGTTCAGTTAGCGATATATTTTACTCTCGTGCAAGTAGGGTACTTAACTTGGTCCATTTATGAAGGGAAGCGACGATGATGATGGCGAGGAAATCGTCTGCGTTTTGCATCCACTTGTAAAAAAGTAAACATGATGATGATTACCACTGCTTCTTTGCCAAATCAACTGAACGGAATCTTTACCCACCACAATAACATTCCACTTGGGATTGGCCCTATTCTAGTTTCTTTCTAGTAAATTTATATCCAGTCCATACAAAAGGCATTTTTTCTAGCTTCACACTACTTCTCTTTGCTTTACAAGTTGTATGTATTTGATTTGATGCAAGAACAAATATTAATATGCAAACGAAGAACAACGATGCAGTTGAGGAACAGAGGAAAAGTAACTTAAGATATTTCCCACTTGTTCTCGTTTAACTTTGAATGTTCACATGGAAGCAAATGTTTTCCAACTCCAAATCGAGTTATGCTAGGCAATAAAAGCGAGCAAGGTTCTTGGAAGTTAGGAGTAGTAGTAGTTGTGCTGGTGGTGATGGCGAATCTTACTCTAACACGTCATTGCCAACATAATATGATGGTATACTCTTATAAATTTTCCAGCCCTGGTCTATTTTAAGCTAATCCATTAGTACTACAGTACGCGGAATACTTAAAACTAAAATACATTGGTTGCGGCTGTAATTTTTATCTAACTATGCCCGTAAATTTGTTTGAATATGTCTATATTTTTATATATTTATTTAAAATGCAACGTTAAGAAAGTTCCCCTGATAACTCTGAGCAGCAAAAGAAAAAAGTAAGATGAACAGGCTTCATTCTAATGAACCGAACACTTCTTTAAGCAATCTCTTTGTTGTGGAGAAAGTAAGGAGTAAAGCCTCTCTGAAGAGAAATGCTGTTGCATTGAACACATAAACCGTGTACATATTATATTCTTGTCGTGATCTTTTCCTTTTTGCACTTTGTCATCTTGCCCCAGTCCGGATTGCTCGTCTCGTCCTTATCTATTCACTAACAAAAATGTATTCTCGCTCAGTTCATTTATAACATTTTGCTGCCAGCCAACTGCCAAGTTGGTCATTTTACGCCGGCTGCACTGTTAATCATAATCATCATGGCGATTTTCCTAGAATGCAATCTAGTGAATAGCAGAAAATTAACAAGAGTATTTTTGGCGGACTACGACAGAAGCTCACGAGACGAGGGGTAGTATTACATGGCATTGTATAATATATTTCAATGAGTAAGTATAATGGGATGCGAAGATATTTCTCATACGTTATCTAGATTATCGCTACTTGTTAGGTGACCGACCATCCGTTAGGTAAGATAATGTGTTTCTTTTTTACAAGCTCCTTAGAATTCCAGCATTTCGCTGAATGAAAGCTTTATATAAAAGGCCGTCGTTCGTACAAATGGAGAGTTAGATGAGGTGTGTAAGCTTACAAAATCTTCTTGCAAATCTATTTCACTTCCTCGAGTACTACAAAAAGGCAGATGAATATAAGGTACAGTGGTTAAAGGTATCCTGCGTCGCATCTGCACTTGTATCGGTCCTTTAGAAGATGAGGTTGCTGTTTACGAAAATTTTTCATACACGGAAAATTTAACACCCAATCCCCAAGAACCAACCAAATACTGACTACCGCAATTTTCACTCGTTTCGCATATTACATTATTATGAATGTATGTTGTCGACAATGGACACGTACGTAACATATTCCGACAATAATCGCTCAGTATTCCGGATCATTTCTTGAGTCACTTTTCTTCTATCACGTGGAATATAAGCCAGAGCCGTGTTATCATCATCAACAGCAAGATTTATCTTGTCTGTTGAAATTGGTGGAAAGAACTGAAGCATTCTTCAAGGTCTACATTTTCCTTTTCCTAATCCATTTGAATTTGAGATCATTGATATTACGATTGCTTTCTCAAAGGAGGCGTATTTGATACCCGATATCGATCTTACTCCCCTTGCCATAGATAAATGTAAGAATTTAATTCTTGTCGTTTCCAATTTACTAATACAACTTGTGCCACTCCGTTAATATTAAAAATTTAAGCCAAAATCGGGTGGAGTCTTCTTCGACACTTATATATATGTAATCCATAAGACAGGAAAAATAGGAAACTGTCACGTAATTACAATGATAGTCTGATCTATATAGTTTGAAACGTATACACCCGCATAGTCCTCCTTCTCCTCCTCCAATCTAATTTAGTTAGCACTTGCCATATCAGGCCAACTTTCTGCACACTTCTCATCACAAGCAATGTTGTTGAATGTTGGCTCTAGGTGCCTGTAACTTTTAGATAACCAGGAACGGCCGTCTATGCTTCCCTTTAATACAACGTAACAAGTTTATATCTCCTCTTTCCTTCTAGAACAAGAAAAGTAGTCGGATGTTGATTGTTGGTAACCAAGATTAACCCCCACTATAAAAAGGAGTACATAAGTCAATATTCCTACTTAAAGGCAGGAATATTCCCTACTAAAATTTTCCAGTTGGGCTAACTCCCCACAAAACAAAGAGAAAAAACTTTTCACCATTAGCAGGTGAACAACTGTCTATACTACCTATACATACCCCATGGGTCCAAGCATGAAAAACTGTGGTTACCTACATAATAAAATATGTAGCAGTGTGATGAAGTTAGTGTCGATTGCTGTATGGATCACTAACATATTATGACCATAGGCAACAAAAAGTACTATGAACATCATCACTAAAGAAGGAAAAAACACCTATTACCATCCCCATCATCACCACTTGAACTTGTTACATGATTCTAGATTATTCTTCAGTGAAAAAGTTTTGGGGAAAATATCAGGATAGCATCAACATGAGAAAAAGTGTATTACTTAATGCACTTTTCCTGTTCTTCTCTCAAGTCTCTGTAGAAACAGAGAAAGGGAGAGTGACGATGTATTTTTGGATTTCGTGATGAAAAAGATCATGATGACGATGATGTTTATATGAGCATGATTCTCTTTCATATAACAGTAAAGTTAGGCAGTTTAGTATACTAAGTTTATCATAGTATTTATGTAAGGATGACGTATGACCAGAGAATAAATTTTAGGGAGTGCTTAATTAAATAATTGCTAATTACCATATTCGCTTGAGCAGGTGATGCCCTTGTTGAAAGTATATGTGGTGGTTGTGAGAGCTTTTCAGAGAGGCAGCGAGACAAGCGGCTGGTGTATACCAAAAATGACCGACTCCCTCTCTGTGTGCGTGTGTGCGAGAGTGAAAGTATCCTTCGTTCATCTGCATTTTACGTAAGCTGATGATGAGCTTGAGTTGCTACTTGTAACAAATTATGTTTGTCCATGCGATTTGAACAGGTATAAGTGATGGTAAAGTGTTATTTGTTGAATGGAATATTTTCCTACAGTATTTTTATACTTATTCCCGGCACTTTAACCCCGGATAGGAAAGGGAAGTTGTATGAATGAATAAAGCATCTATAGAGAGTGATGTGAGCATGGAATGCTGTCGGAAATATGCAATATTAAATTCATACTGTTATTACAGTTAGTAGAGCGTAGTATATGAATTTCGAAGAAATTTGTAAATAGGATTTTGTCGTCGGAAACAAAGTCAAAGTGACACAAGTCATAAATTTATTTTCCTGTTTCTTTCATGTCGAAATTCTTCATTCAAGTTACGCTTTCACTTCGCCTCTCTTGAGATCCCTCAAATAATACAGTATTAATAGGCTTTTGCAGGAAAGCTGTATGAACGAGTAACGGAACAACAGTATCAGGGAAAGCAAAGAAGGTGAAAGTATCTTCAAGAGGAATATATGCAGTCATAATTCTTAGAATTCTCAGAAACAAAAATGCTTCTCCTGAGTAGCGTTACAAAGTTGGCAGAGAAATGAATACACGAAGCCATGGAGCACAAACATTATCCTTGTAAACCGTGCTATTATTTATGTGTCAAAAAATCGTCATGTTACGAGCAAAACATGTTAATAATAAAAATTCTCTCTTTGTCTTCGACTTTTTTTATCCATGTCAATCCAGGCAGTTTATTGAAATAAAAAGTGCTTTTTACAGCAACGCACCAGCAGTTACAGAATCTTATAATATTTTATAGTCTTCAAATTATTTCTCCGAACAGGAGACTCTAGAGAAAATTTCAATTAAGGAAGTTTATCCTCCTATCGAGAAATCTCCTTTGGTTATGTGCATGTGCGTTACTTTCACCTTACTTTCATATTACTTCCGTTCCCACTCTCTTTGAAGTAACTAAGTGCTTCGGAGATTGAAGGTCCATTCATTTTCAAATAGTCACTTTTGGAAAAAAAAGTTCTTGAAAAAATGTCTCATCGCTACTACGAGTGTACTCTAAGTACTATTTCTCATTATGAAATGGAACCTCCATCCAGATTTTCCACTTTGATGTTTCACCATAAAGTCATATCCATTTAGGTATGCCGGTAAAAGTAGTCTTTAATATTCATAATGATATCAATTCGTTTTTGTATTTTTTTCTCTGGAATGTTTTTGCAATAAGTGGTTAACTTGTGTTACGACATCATCGTCTCCTACATTTGAATTATTCCCATAGGAAATCAAGAAAGTAATTAAGCTCATTGTATAATGTACGTAGTTACCTTTTATATATCCCTACCATTATAATTTCTGGCGAGTCATCTATTTTCAAGGGCACCACCTCGTCAACACATTAAAAATGTTATTGTGAAACTTGCGGTTTCTCTACAGGTAGACAACTGAACTAGGTATATTGAACATTTATTATGGATCCAGATTCAACACTATAAAAGTTTGCTTGCAGAGAACTTGTTTGATATTACTTGGAATGGGATACCGGCAAAACGCTAGTCATCATTGACTACACCATTAGCTTCATAGAAAATTGGTATGGATCTTCAAAAAGAGGTGCTGAAAAACTCCTGTTTAAAGTGAAATTACTGATGCGTTTTATTGGTCTTTTGTGCATGGGTAGTCTATGTTGATAACCACAGGATAAAGTTTAATTCGAATTCCAGCTCATCTATCAATTGGTTAACTGCTACTTTTTTAAATCAAAACTTTTCCAGGGATTTTAGGTAAAATTTGAAAAGTAATTTTTGGTCGTGACAGAGCTTTTAATTACTATGCAAAAAAAGTGTTTAGAACTTTTTAAAATTCTTTGTTTCTAATGAATAAAAACAAAAAGGCAAAGTATTTATGCCAAGTGAAAGTGCTGATTCTAAAGTGCAGTCGCACAGTGAGGTAAAAACTTTTTTCCCAACGGAAATGTGAAATACTTAAAAATGGGAAAAAAGTATTTGTGTTGGAATATTAAAAGTATTACTAGGATTACGAAAATTCCATTCCTTTAAACGATCAAGGTTGTAAAGTTTCTAATTTTGAAATTATTTGAGAAGATATTACACATGCAGATTAGTATCCGCTTTCTCCTATTATAATTATCTTCCTTAACTAATGTTCAAAACCCCCAATGTCTTGAGATTAGTTGAACTTGATGTGCATATCATTATTCAGCGTTACGAAATTCATCGTTTTATCTGAAAATTCAACAACAATTTTAATAAGAGTAGACTTTCTTAGGTATTACGTATCCGAAATCGTTACTGAAAACACTAAGTGGGTATGACTTTGACATGTTTTCTCGAATGTCTCTTGGAAAAACATCCTGTTGCAGGGCTGCAACAGGATGTTAAACTATTACATATTAAATACTACCATAATATGCTTCATGCTATTTCTACTGAATTTTACATGTTGATTTAATGTCATGTAACAGATAAAAATCCATAAATCGTCTGCATGGTGATACTATTGAAATCGGTAAGAATATATTGTTTCACTTCGAGCTCTTGATGACATATCCTAGCTACCTGAGTAAGGCCATTATTATTTGTAGTTTTTAAACGGAAGGAATAAGCTAAACAAAGGGAAATATTGACATACGGTATAAATCAGCAAAGCCATTATTTGGGTTTGCGTAATGTCGAACTAATGCTAAGTAAGCCCTACACAGCGCCCACACAAATTTAATCATTTGTCAATACCGTCCATATACTATCGTTCAGTTTGATTTATCAATTTTTAATCCGATATTTTGAAACTTTGGCAAGGAGATAGATTCAATTTACGAATGCATGGAAGAAAGCAACTTTGTAATTGTAATTTTGCGCAACCAGAGGTCCGGCCATCCGATCATCTTAAATGTACTTGTTAAACAATCTCGTTTAAAACTCGGTTTCCTAACCATAAGAAAGCATTACGATTTCTAAATTTCCACTAATTTTATCATTTGACACGTTTGGAATCAACATGAATTGCAACTAGTCTGAATACCTAATTAATTATGTACATATATTGTCTACGGTTGTTTTCTCCTTGATCCGATCTTCCCTCTGGATTCTTTTTATAGCTGCATTTATTGCTTGACTAAGTTTTGAAAAGACAGTGAATATGCAAATTATTCCGAGGTATTTTGTGAAGTAATGGGCGTGAAAGAAAACAATGAAACTGAATTATAATTAGATTTTTTCCTAATTTAATTAAACTCACAGTTGAATGACAAGCATGTAATGTGGAGCTATTGATAAACTTCCGATTAAAGCGAGTATATGTTAATGGGAGGCAAACGATGTTGTAACGATAAAATGTTCCTTTTTTGGAAGCATACTATCTCAACTGTCGTCGTGTTGGGTATGAAGAAAAACTACGCAGAAACATAGAACCTGAATTACTTGACACGGTGTTTTATTACTCCTCAGGGGATTTCAAACAAGGTAAGGTAGAATAAAGAAAGTATGTCAATGAAAGAGACAAGAAAAGCAGGAGAATTAAACACTATGAATAATTAGGCCCCGACTCGTGAATAATAAATTTAAAGGGATTATATGAGCTAAATACAAAGGGCAGCAGACGGTACTACCTCACTAATGTAGTAATATTTAGTATATTATGTATTTATTTTGAAGGAAGCATTTATGAGTAAATGAACCATTTGTGTGTACAGAGTATAAGACTTGGCTGTTTACTTTGTTTCTATTGCTTTCTCAAAGTAGGTAATATGGAATGATTGTAATTATAAAACAAAATTAATCGGCCAAATTATGAAAAGTTGATGCTGCTTGAAAGTTAGGGAAAACATGCTGCTACTGTTAAGCAAGCTTTTACCATGAAGAATAAGGATTCCGAGGAGAGTTCAGGATTTTTATTCATCCTGATATAATTGCATGAACATTCCCAAATTTCTCCATCAACACTACCTACCAACCTATAATGCGAGTAGTTTCAGCTACCACCGAGCTACCTAGAGAACAGATACATCAACAAACGGAAAATGTTTCAGGCTGTGTTTGTTGATAAAGCAACAAAGGTGTTTAGCTATGTATTTTTGTAGAAGGAAGCAACATAGACTACGGCAACATTATGAAACGCTGTAAGTAAATTTATCCCTTCATTAAAATGAATTGAAACATCCGTTTCCACGTCACACATTAAACGCGAAGTATACGCTGCTTAGAACGAAGCCAGACGACTGCTAATTTGGAAGAGCAAATAAGTCCTGCTCGCGAAAAATTAGGTAGCTCATGCATATTAAAAACATCATAGTATTGCCTTTCCTTTCTGGACTTGCAAATCTGATTTGTCAATTCCATAGGTACAACACGTGATGATTTGGAAACAACGTGAAATTCTAGTTTATTACAAACGGACGAAACGGATATCAGTGACTAGAACTTTTTAATAATGTGTTTACGGACGATCAAATAGATGAACACATCAAGAAAAATAGAGTTTATTTTGGAAACTTTTATTCATAGTTCCTATTTTTGTGGTTGTCAATTAAATAGGTAGAATTTCATTTCTTACACTTAAAAGGTTGAATATGTGATTAATAATATTAAATGTTTTGTCTGTGACTATTGTTGCAGAACTGATATAACTGATATCCAATTACTACCAACGCCTCTAGTTTATCAGAGCGCAAAACCAAAAACAGTGCGAATTGACAGATACATTTGGCATTACTGGCTTACTAGTGCAATGCTTACTTTACCATCCGTCCGCCCAAAGATATGATCCGTTCTTCTGTGGAAAAAATAATGATTTTATGCCGTGGACGTAGTAACTGATCTTTGGTTTTTAATTTCCATGAAAGTCAGGTTTTTAAGTCAAATTTCATACTACACTTGATATTGTGTTACCCTATTATCATTATTTTATATTAATCACATGCATGCATGACACAACTCGTGGATGGAACGAATAGATTTGGTTTCAAGATTTCTACTAAACTTTCGCAAGGATTAAAAATCAATAAAAATTCAGAAGGCATATCAGTTTTAGATATAGTTTCATGGTTCATGTAAAGCAAGTTTATCAATTGCTCAACCATGTCCTTGTGTCAGTAAACTTTCGAGATTTTGAATCCACTCTGTAATATAAATGGTTGAATCATGAAGACTGTATTACATATTGTAGGTAGGACTGTAACTGTTTACAAAAATTGATGGATATTAATCAACTTCAGTTTGACCGTAAATACACAACGCTATAATACATAGTATAAGGGAAATACATGTTTTATGTTGCTTGTCGTTATTTGCTTTGTGTCAGTTGATTAATTTGACTGCTTTTCCCATCATTTCGTGTCCAGACGTCAATTCATTCGACTATGTCTGTTTTTTTGCAAATACATTTTAACTTCTTGCGAAACTTTTAAAAGTACAATTTTTTACGCAATATGTTGCCATGTCAATACCATTGATAGATTTTGATTTACTCTTGTCATGCAGTCTTTCTCTCATTTACGGGATAGATTATTGATTATTGTTAGCTCCAATTTATATTTGTAATGTAGGATGTAATGTAATCTTTGTTTGTCATGCGGACATAGAAAAATAATTAGAATATACAGCAAAATCATCTTATTCCGAATAAACAAATACCATTACATGCTTACATATATAAACATAAGGTGCATTTTCGGTTTGGACGTACCACTAGTCTATGTTCTAGATGTTTCCATAAAACCTAGTTTACAAACCATATTATTTATGAGCGCATATCCACTTCTGGAGCATTGGCCAAACTGAAAACCCCACAAATCTCTTTCCATTTAGTTCGGAGGCCATTACGGGTCACATGACATGTCAAATTAACTAGAAAGACGGCTCTCTCTTTCTCTCTCTGCAACCTAGAAGCGTGATATGAGTTGTAGATGATGTGAGCAGAAATTTTTACAGCATTGTATGTGTAAGCAGACATTGCACCACTTTTTGCTACAACAGCCACATTCATTTCAAAGTTTTGGCTTTTTTTCTCTTTCTTCTGTTCCACCATTCATTCACTCTCTCCTCTTGTTTGGTTTACTCATATGCATATGGTGCCGTCAGCCATGCTGGCGTTACGACAAGGCTTTACGTTTTTTTAGGAAAAACGGGAAAAATCTGCATAATATTCACGGTGTATTACATGACATAATAATATACTACATATACTTACATTTTATAAATTGTCTCAGCAGGAGACAGACGACATGAAAGACCATGAGTAGAATGCAATTTTTCGTAGAGTAGTGGTGTGGCAGAATAGCCGTAAGAACAGGATAGATGGATGTTTTGATACCGCTACTACCACCAGGTTAAATTATATTATATGGCCATGTACGTTCTTTTTGCTTTGAGCGTGTAAAAAAGAGACGAAAGAAACCCAGTATCTCGTGTACATCGTTAATTTTACCTTTTGTGCAATATAATGTAGTTGATAGCTGTAGCTTTGTACGTCACTCTTCACTATTCGATATTATAATATATGTAATTTATTGGAAAAACATTCCGTTAAGCACAACATAGTCTGCGGGGCGTAATTTCCATGGCATATGTCTTAATACCTATTAACTATAAGTGCATATAATATGTAACTGCTCTGTGTTTGCACTTCTGCATTGAAAATTGTCTCTGAATATGTTTTTTCATACAAGTATTTTTCTTTTTAGATGAAACATTTTCACTGACTCGAACTTGAGCTGGTTTGGTGAAAAATATGTTTGAAAAGAGTCTTTTCAAGCGCATAAAATGCTCCGATTTCATTTTTCGTTCTTTCAGTCAATAATTCAGTTATTTAGAAGAATCCTACAGGGAATGATTTTACTCGCTTTAATTGATTCCTCCGATCCAATTAAAACATATACAGATATCCCCAGTAATACCGAGACCCAATATTGACAGCTATATCGGCAATGTGGTTGCATAACGCATAAACTCCTCTGCTTCTATAAGATTCTATAAATCACATGTGATGAAAGAGATTTGCATTTCTTCCATTTACTGCACAACCCAGAAATAGAATTTGTATTGAATCTTGTGTGTACGTGATGACGTATTTTGATATACAGGCGCTGATTATTTATCATGGCATTATTCTCCTTTCCATGGGAAAGGGTACGTATTGGGTTTATAGAACCATAAAATATGCAATATCCGAAACAATAACAATGGCTACAAAACACATGAGTAATGTACCTTGCTCAGACATTATATTCTCTATAAATATCTCATCTTTATACTTATATGCTTTAGAGAATATACTAAAAGCAGTGATTTGGGTGCACAAAGCTTCGGAAATTGAACTTGGCATCGGCAATCTAGAAGAACTCGCTGAAAAAACTGAAAAAAACTCCAGGTGTATAGTTCATAAAATGATGTTAGGCTATGTACTTTGTACTTTCCCTGCTTACGTTTTTACCCCGGAATATACACAAACACGTGGAAATAATAGTCATATCATTCATCTGAGTTCATGCGAAGAACATTGTTTATTTTTTAGCCTTTCAGTAAAATGATTCAAGGAAATTGAGAAAACGACAAAGAATAGGAACTGGGAACATACTCTTGCTACCTTCTTATTCCAGCAGCGAATGCATTTAAATAACTACAAACTACGAATTTTAGAAAGGAACTCTCGGTTATTTAACAAAATACATATTCCAACCTCTTAAAAAGTAAATGTGGAGAAAGGGAAAGTAGAAAGTGTGCTTTTGATTTTGATTGTGTGCTTGAGTATAGCAAGAGGGAAATAAGGGATCAAGTTACTTTTTCCCCGTCAAGATGCAAACAGTCTAACCAACCGTGTATATTTACTTCTGTCTACTTACACTCTGCTATACATGCAGTCGTCGACAGTGGGGAACAGCGGCACTACTTCAGGGTATTTTGTCATTCTTTGTGCCCCATTATATACCACCTATGTCGTCGTGGCAGCTGCTGTAAGAATAATATCTTGAACAAGTTGAGAGAGACTCTCTGCTTTCTCCTTTTTTTACCCTTTCCATTCATTCCTGATCATCTTGAAAAGGGCACCATCAACCAACGACGAACAGCAAGAGATGGTTAGCTTTCCAAGTGAAAACGGAGAGAGACAGGTAAAGGAAGAGAATGGGCTTGTTTCTTTTTGTCTTGTAGCCTTCTTTTATGTTTTCTTTTGTAACAGTAATTTTCAAAATAATCCAATTTTCAAGATGCAAAACAATAGAGAAACACAAGTAAATCTTTCCTCTCCTTTTGTTCCTCCTGACCAAGCACCCACTTTTTATTCACCAAGGGTAATCAGATTGTATAGCTACATGTACATACTCCATCCAAGATTCCACACAAAGAAATAAGCAAATAAACCAACCGTGCTTTGGAAGGTTTTAGGTGAGTGTTGGTTTTTTATGTACACTGTTCATAGTAAAAGTCAAAAGTAAAAGCTCTAGAAACCACACATTATTAAGAGTACAATGCAAGTCTGATTGCATTTTTATTATTTGTCGACGCTCTTTTTTACTACTTGGCTTGGTGTCATGGCACTTGACTGGAAAATGGGAATCTTGGGATTCCCCAAGAGATTAGCTGTGAAGATTCCAGGGAGGGATACAAGACATCCTTAGCATTAAGCTTTATCACACTTGGTATGATCGTCATGATACTTGGAGTGAAGGATATATGAGGTGTTGTTGACCTTGATGTTTCCCATTCTTTTTCTTGTAAATGCAGTACAGCAATACATTTGAACAAGGTATGCATGACAAACAGTTTTCATTAAACTCATCACCACCCTATCGACACTAAAGCATCAACACAACCATTGTCTCCCGTCTCATCCTCTCAGCTATCTCCCATCCATCCTCTTACCTTCAAAATTAAAACTTTTCACAATTTGTTATGTAACTTACACCCGCGTATTTTTCCCTTTTTGCTACTTTTTCTCCCATGCTTTATTGTTCACATGCCTATTTTCCAGAAAACCTGTGTCTTTGTGTCTGAGCCAAAATCATTCACCAGTTACTAATTTCAGAGCAACAGACCAAGGCTCTTCTTTCACTACTTTACAAAGACAGATGAAAGTTTGAAGAAAGCGGAAGACAAGGAGAAGAAAGCAATAAGAACTTCGTGTCAAACCATGAAACTTTATAATACCATACAAATAGTATATCCCCTCCCACATTCAAGTAAATAAGCTAATATTGTAATCTACTACAATTTCTGTACCATACATAAAGATAAATACAAACAGAATATTTCCATTAGAATAAGTAAAAGTGTTGAATGCATATATCATTATTATTACCTATATAGAATAGCAACCATCCTGACTTTTCTCGTTTCCGTTTTCACGACGACATAACAAGATCCTTCCATTTTGCCTTTCACAAGAAAGAACAACATGTTTGTAAAGAGTGTTATTATGATGCCGAGCTAAAAGGGAAGAGCGAATGAGATCATCACGACGACGACAACATGATCATCCGCCAACACTGTGCTACTCAACTGACAAAACTTGTTATGTTCAAAACATG
>JAHZMV010006761.1:0-17653 GCA_027743765.1 Coecobrya sp. COE2
GTTTGAGTCAAGTGACACAGGAAGTTGGAAAATTTCAGCTTGGTGCCAAAAATTCAGATATGTCTAGGTTTTGTTGAGACTTGGAACAGAGTGACCTCATGACCTCTAGTACTTACTCTGAAAATATGGAGTCAAACGGCCTCTGAAAGAGTAGATGTTTGAGTCAAGTGACATGTGAGCTTGGAACTTTTCGGATTGTTGCCAAATCCACAGATATGTTTGGGGTTTGCTGAGGCTTATCAAAGAGTGACCTCATCGCCGCTAGTACCTTCTGTGAAAATATGAGGTCAAAAGGTTCAAGGCACTCTAAGTTACAGGCTCCGAAAATGTTGTCCTATGGGTCAAATGACATCAGAACTTAGTGGTGACTTCAAATGGTAAAATAGGATAACTAAATTCTGTCATGTATGGTTTTTGCCATCATTCTGGTATGTAAGGTCAAAGGGTCACAAGTATTTTTTTTTAATTGTTGTTACCATCAAACGTCTAACCCTCTAACTGAAAGTTTCAAAGTACTGGTGGATCCTTTCATTTAGCTGTAACGAAAGTTAATTGGTCGCACGCGATGTTGTCATTTAAAATTTTTGGAATATTAACGGTCTTTACGGCTGCTGTTAACCTCATGCGTCCAAAACCAATAGGGGTTTCATCGGTGCATATGTTGTGCATACGAAATGTGTTTCAAATCGGATAAGACGTTCTCAAGTTATCAGTGGCCGGGACTGTCATCTTTAGATCAGGGTGTTCTAAAGTTCGTGTAACATAATGAATATCATACCCTTACACTGTATGTGGTCAAAGTGATTTGTAATGTAGATCGTTGTAACAAGACTTGTAACGAATATTCTAAACGGAAGGAAACTCAAAGGAAAAGCAGATTTTATTTTATTGTGTGTCATATTTATTTATTATATTTATTATATATGTTTATACGTATTTGTAATGCATATGCACATGGAAGTAATATATATAGGATTTAGACTCTAGCGGCGACAAATATTTATCGGATTGGAGGTACGAGGTGTGGTCGAGATGGTCTTGTGGTAGAGTGGTGTATTTATGGGTTTCTAGGGTTTGCGTATCTTATGTTGGTCGACAAAGCAAACAGTGCAGCCTTTTGCCACTATGTGTTTTATACTGCCAATGCTACAATTCGTACCATGAATAGTGATCGAAAATGTGTTAATATATCCTATCTTATATCATAAGACGATCTGAATTACGCACTGATTAAGAATATAATACAGCTATACCACCACAAGGCAGTAAATAGGCATAAGTTTAATCCTTTCTGGATTTCCAGTTTTTTACTATTAGAAATTTACCTTAATTACAAGTAATGGATACCTTTATCTTTACTGTGAGATCTATTTTAAATTTTGACATTGAAGAAATTGCAATGTAATGAGTTAATATTATATGGAATAATGAATACCATAGCATTGCACACTTATACGGATATCATGCTATTTTTTGTTATTTATTTACATACATAGGAATAATATATACATCGTATTTAATAATTGTAGCGAATCAATGATTATATTACAAAATATAAAAATACAAAGTTACTCCTTTATAATGCAAGATTATTAATGACTGTAAATCCAGATATTCTTATATTATTAAAATTTTATTAGTAACGGAATAAATACAGCCATATCAAATGGTTCCTCGAAGTCGGTGGTGCAGCGTGAAAGGATTGTTGTCAAATTCAATTTTTAAATCTAAGAGTATGTCACATACGACTTCGTTGGATACATTTTTTCGAAGTAAGTTCAAAACAAAACTAGACCCAAATTCCAGTTTTGGTAGCAGTTTAGAGATATCACTTTTCTTTTGAACATGAAGTGCGCTTCGTATTTCCCAACAACGAAAGCAGCTGCAAATAATTCGCAAAATATGCCAGATCAACTCCCAAGTTAAAAGGAGTATCATTATGTTTAGAATCCACCAATGGGCAGAAACTAAAATTTGGTTAATCTTGTTGTGATGAACATTACAAAGGCCGTCATAGATTCGTAGATCACCTGAGATGCTGAAGTATTCCATCTTGCATTTGCTCCTTTGTGGAAAAATAATCGCAAGTTCATAAGGATAATCCTTATACTCGGCGTTCATATACTGAAAGGCCTGAATACCAAAGACATGGTTACCATTTGCAATAATAAACATTAAAAAAAGTTGTTGCCCCAAAACTACGAAAAGGTTAATTAAAATGACGCTGAGATATTGGTAGGCAAAAAATTTATGTTGTCGGATATCCTTAAAGAATGCACTAGAAGCTTCACTAACAGCTTCATCCAATGCTTCATGTTTCAAAGTAGGGTCGTTCAAATTCCTAATTACATTCTGCAATACTCGTCCCTGCACGCACCTCCAACGAAGACGACCAAAGTAGCATGAGAACGCCATTAAAAGATACATGAATGGAAACCAAACTGTTCTACCAATAAAAACTATCTCAGATTCTGCATCAGTCATAGATCGTAATCCCGGAGCCATTTCCACACGGACCTTTAACGAAAATCAAATGAACCGTTATTAAAATATTACCTACAAAAAATATTATATATAAATGAGCCAGCTTACTTACATAATGATTCCCCCTAACGCCTGGATAAATTTCTTTATGCCGAATTTCATCCACATCTTGCAGGTTAGCGTAGACGTATGTACCTTTAAAAATAACAAATGAAATGTGATGTCATATCATAGTCACAATCATAATCGTTTAGTGTAAACTGTATATGTGATTGTAATCTGTGTAATTGGCCACTTATTTAGTACCGTGCGTAAAACAATAACTGTTTAGAGCTGCTTCAATATCCTTGTTGTTGGTTAAGCACTGAACATGTAATCCAAAATAATTATTGGCCAGCGTTGCTATTGTTGCACACAATAAATAAAGAACACAACCTCTGTACAATATCTAAGAGGTGAACGAGTCAGAGTCGACCTTTTGCCTCTTAAAAAATTGACTAACATGGTTAAGGTATTCCAACATTTTGAATACAGTTCAATAAAACTTTTAAACATTAGACTCATTAAAACAAAATGACAAATTTGTCGGTTTATTCACTTCAACTGTTAGTTTTACTAAAAACCCGCTGATTTTCTTCTCGCAGAATGATTACCACCATCAGCAGAGACAATCATACAAACATGGAAATGATCAGAACTCGAATAAGATAATATACAAGCAATATGTGTGGACTATATATTTAGTATCATGAAGCTTCTTGGCTTTTTAATATAGCCTATAAAAACTGTCTATACAATAAAGTGTTTCGTGTTCTTGAAGGCGATCTGGTGAAAACATAACGCACCATTCAGAAGAATGAGTGTATGGAGATTGTAAGTGTGCGTTTACATTTGCCGTGGTAAGTTGGAAGAAAGCATTAAAAGGAACAGTATTTTTTTCTGACATCTGGACGAAGTGAGGCACTCGTTTGTTTTTCGGCACTGCAGTTTTGCAGTTGGTCATCAGAATGGAATGCATGAGGTACAGCAGCAGTCAAAGTCTGCAATCCCACAACTTTCCTGTTGGAATACCTGTTAACAAATGCGTTCATAAATTAAAAATGTTTGTATCAGCCATAGAACTGCTCATATTTACCTCTTTCTCCTCACTACTTTCAACGTCTTTGCACCATTTTTGTGCCCACTTATTTAATTGCTTCATGTCCATTGCACCGCATGACGGCTTGACTTGCCGTATTGCCTTTAAAAGCGTGTCCTAATAATTAAATTAAATATCTATATTAATAACTTAATCTAATTTTAATCATAACTTCATAATATTATTTTATAACCATCGTAAGAGGAAGTAATGTTGCTTTGGCTGGAATATTCACGTTTTCTGCGCCAAACAAATAATAAAAAATTCATAAATGTCCAGGCAAAGTTAAAAATCACAAGAGTAATATATTAAATAACGAACCAATTTCGTCGCGAATGCAGTCAATTTCCTCAACTGCGTATGCTCGACCTTTGTGTTGCAATCGGAGTGAATAGGAAGCGCTTAACCCCACCACAGTTGCAATATCATTGCCTGAAAATCTGACAACCAGACAGAATTAGTAACGTAATCCATTTGAATTTAATGTTTTAGTTGATTTGAAGATGACAACGAACCCATTTGTATTTTCCAACAGTAGATCATAGTCGATTGATTGTAAATCAATTTTCATCGCCAACTCACATACGCGAAAGAATTTTTCAAACAGCATTTTTCTTTCAGCTGGAGTTGGTGGCTTAACGACATACCGAAGCCTGAAGCGACTGCAAAAAAAAATTGTTTCAAGATTTAATCCTGCATATATTATAATCTTACTTTTTAAATGTGTATTTAATATTTAAACCTTAAAAAATTGTCATCCAAGTCATTAGCTTTGTTAGTAGCTGCTACCACCACCACGTTTTTCAGTTGGCGATTACCGCGTAACTCGCTTAACAAAGTGGTTTTGAACCTTCGCATTGCGTCACTTTCGCCTTCAGCACGAGCTTTCATTAAACCGTCCACCTTACAATTATTAATATTAGGTTAAATAAAAAATGGTAGTTTGAAAACAATAATAACACCTAGGATGAACGTTCTTCCGCTTTATTGGTGTCATTTTACCTCATCGAAGATAACCAATGAGGGTGCGTATCGTTCAATCACATCCCACAGAGCATTTATGGCCTTTTCACTGTCACCTAATGAAAACCAGGGATAAGATAATTTGTTTTGCACAAATATACTTAGGCACAATGTACACAATAAAATTTCTTTCTACATATGCACTTACCTATGTATTTGGACAACAAATCTGCAGCCTTAACATTAAAGACGGAAATCGGTTTTTTGATCATTTTTGACGCCTTTACGGCAGCTGCCTTCATTAATTCGGTCTTTCCAAGTCCTCCCAATCTGTTAAATATTTAATAGGAAGAAATGAGGTGATTAGGTAAAATCGATTAAACGGTTATGACAATAATTAAAGTTTTTTATTATTTACCCAGCGATTAAAACATGTGTGCAAAGCACTGATGAATCCAGTGGATATTCAAGACAGTTTGCCATTATGAAAGCGGCGTCCAAAGCAGCCTTGACCCTTGTATGACCCACGACGGTGTTTACTTGATCATTCCAGGTCACCACTTTCCGTATCTTCTCCATATGAGAACGTACGTCGTCCTCATCTTTCTGAATTTTCGAACGCTGTTGTTCCTCTTCACGATGAATAAGCTGTGATTGGGGATGGACAGTTTTTTCATTACTTACGGTACGTTTGTCATTATTTGCGTTTAATTCATACCGCTTCAAATTAATACAATTATTAGCACTGCTGTCCTTCTTTTCTAGCAAAGTTGCTGTTCTGTTCAGTGCGGTCACTTTTTGTAAATCATTATAAATTGTGTTTTTATTGGTTGGTGGGAAAACTAATGATGATGGGAGGGTGACCCCCATGTTGAAGTTGCTTTCGATAACCGCGTCCATTACTAAATTTTAAAATTACTGATATTTTTTTAGGTATACAAGAATGTTTAAAGCTGACCAGGTGAAAAATCACAGCTCAAGTAAGTACACAACAGTGTTATAAAAGTAAACGTTCAAATTATCGATTTATCGACGGGAGCATAAATTTAATCTAAATTTATGACTGATTTGTTGATTGGATTCCATAAATACCTGCCAAATTAAAAATACGAAGTTATACTTTTATTATATAGCCACAAGGGGGGGTTAAAGGTTTATGGTTTTAAAAGGCTTACCTGTGACTCCCCATTAATTCAATTAGATGAAACCTTCATCAATTGGAAGGAAGTTTAAATTGGTAGACCGGTGTTTGAACCGTTTTTTTAAATTCAAATTTTCCAATAAACTACAGCCAATTTAAATTTTAAGTCAACATTTACGGTGGAAAACACATCTAAATGACTGAATCCGGTGGGCAGCAAAATCCAACAGAAAATTCTACGACATATAGATAATTCAAATGTTTACTCATCAGGTAAAGAAAAAAACATGTGTGCTGATGTAAACAAACAAGTGTACAACCCCGTAAGCATCGATGTCTCTGGCTCTCTGGAGGCAATGCGGGAAATGCAATATTCAAAAGACACGAAACCAACTTGTTGAATATTTTGGTTGCAATACTTTCACATGTAGAAAAGGATTCTCCTACAAAGCAAAAAGCCACTCAATAAGCAGCAAAGGTCCAAACATTGTTTGGGTAATGTGTTTCGGTTTTCCGAAGTGAATATGGTTTAATAAAATACAAAATGTATTAACGATAGAACTCCCTATAATAAAAGTGAAATATTGACCAAATATGGAACGGTTTCTTGAACATTCAATGCGGGCTTTCATTCCGCCCGACTTGTTACCTTCCGAACCGGTGGAGGTAAATGCCCAGGAAGTGGAGATTGATAACCAAGCGGGACTAGTTTGTGAAGAATTAAGCGATGTTGCTCACCCCTCATGGGGTAAGCCCTTGGCACTTAATCCCATGAACTTTAATGCATCAGCAGACCAACCTTTTAGCTCGTCAGAGGTAGCAACTCCTCCAATCTTTCTAGTGCCTGCTCACAAGGATGGTGAACATGACCTGGCAAAGGAAATGGTAAGTTCAGTACCTTTATTTTTTGTGTAAACATGCATGCATTGTGTTATTATGTTTTTTATATCAATAGGGGCTACATTATGAAAGCAAGGCGTCTACAAACGTAGACGGAAATGACGACCATGATGATGCAAATGAAGTTTTTCAATTACTCCATAGGATTCATGTATTGTCCGGATTACAGGTACAGATATGTGTACACGATCTATGTGCAGAATATATAATAATAATTGTTAATAATATAAAAATTATTGTTTGAATGCATTAATATTCATTATGGTTTTACACATAGTTTTAACTGATGAATCTTTTTATATATAGGGTGATGCGGAATTTTTAGATAACCAACATCACAATGAACTCCCTAAAGAGCAAGGAAGAGCTTCGGTTACCCGGATTTCGGTACTAAAAATAAAAAATTTTTTTGGGAAGAAAATACTGAACGCCAGCAAAAAATTTTAGAAAATAAACAGAAGAGTGCATTGTTTTACAGAATGATGACTGCAAACAAGAGAAGGCTAAATTAGCAAGTCTGCCTTCAAAGGAAAGAATTCCTTGGCTGTTGGATAATCTGCAGGTAAAACATATCGGTTGTTGATGTTGCGGTACTAATGATAAGTTCAGGCATCCTTATTATGCCTTATCTTTATTAATTATATTAGACTGAAATGCTGCAAGGGGACTTGCTTGCAATGGCAGACCTAACCCACCAGGACGTCACAACAATAATAAATTATCTTAAAACGGCAAAAACAAAGACTTTTCAGGAACTAACACCAATAACAAAGCTGATGGATGTATTAAAGAAGAGGATTGAATATAAGGATTTAAGTCAATTCGTCGATAACGGGCTTCACTTTAATGGAAATACAGCTGGATTTGCTGTTTACAAAAAGGATACATTTACGCCAAACATATTTCAGGCGACCTCATTACTTCTGTTTGAAACTGAAACATTTTCTCCGCTCTTTCGCCTGGGCACATATATCCAAATGATTAAGGATAAGGGGTTTAAATCTAATTGCAAAAAGGTCGGGGTGAAGCCGAAGGATATATTGCAAAGCGTACTACATCGAAACGGCTTTCAGAAGGCTATTACTTTGGAATATTTATCTAAGACATTGTACAAGCGCATTTACTATCATGCCACCGGTCATGTGTCGGATCCTCTTCGATTTACAGGAGAAAGTAAAACGCTTCAATTCGGAGGAAACCATCTACCAGAGGAAATGCATATTTTGGAGTATGACTGGCATTGTTACCCACTTATGCCAAAGTTTCCTACAACAAATGCAGACTTTAGAACACCTCCAGCACGTGGATTTCCAAATTCAAAACACCAGGCTTTAATCTTCAAACCGTCAAGCAACTTCGAAAAACAACACAGCAAAATTCTATCCACGCTTCACAAATGCTGTGATCATTGCAGTGAATTAAATATCGTTACCTGTTCCTACATGATGAATGGTCAACTTGTAGCTGCGGAGTGGTTACGATCTGAGTTGTTAAATGAAGCAAAGAAAAGTAGATTCACTTCCAAGTCTCAAAGTAATGAACAAAATACCAGGGGATCTGTATACCATGCAGTGTCGCATTCAATTACTGGTGATGTGTCATTATCGCATCCACTGCGTTTGTCATCTGGTCTAGTTTTTAAAGATCGAGAGGAATACTTTTTGCGATGGTTTCGTGATTCAGGATTTCCAGAAGTGGACAAGGATAAGTTACGACACAACATATTATCAGGAGATTTTTTAGGAGATGACCTGTCTCTGTGTATTTTATCGTACATGACGTCCCGAAAAATTCGAGTGTACGACGGCACTGGAACATATGGATTCTCAAGTGGATATGAAGATTTTAATTTTGACGAGTCTATTACATCCAAATTCCCCCCAATTGAAATTATGTGGAATGGTACAAACTTCAATGCATATATTGGAGAAGACGTGTCAATGTCAAGGAAAGTGGTTCCTATGTCAGTTGATGTACAGGATCTCCTTTCTAGTATAGCAGAAATTCATGCAACACATATTCCATCAGGAGATCAAGCTGTTGCGAATTATAGGAACGCAATTAGCTATCAAGAGGTCGGCAGTGGAACATTAAATCATCCTTCATCCCAAGCGTCATTTGTTCATGGAAGTGACCACAATATCGATTCATTGCTAATGTCAGAAGTATGTGAAGGAACCCATTTGCCCTTCACTGCAGAGGTACTCATCCCTAGTGAGCTAAACACCAACGACAATGAAAAAGCGACTTGCATTCAGGTTCCGAGCACTAAAGGGAACGAATGTCGAAATATTGGAGAAAGTAGTAACTCTTCAAGTTCAGAAAATGTAGGCGCTGTTCGATACGCTTGTAATACTATTGGATCTTTAAAATATCAATATAGAACCGTAGATAACGGTACAGTGAACACAGACAGGCAGGCTTCATCAGGAAAAGTGACCCTTCCCGAAACAGGAACACCTCGGAGCATTAACGATCCCAGTGATGAGAGATTGCATTTTGTTACTTCAAAACCTGCACCACTTAGTGCAGATTGTGAGCAAACCATAAATATTAATGCAAAATGTGATGAGAAACAGGATAAACCAATGGAGAGGGAGCCATCAACATCAGCTTCACCTCAGGCAGAGTTGCAATGCTCTGAAGTTCAATTGGAACCAACAACGGTCATGAGCTCTGACACGGATAAAATATGTGGAGAGCAATGCACAACCGTTTCATCGACATTGACAGCTATTACTAATTGGGGACTGATTCCTATCGCCGTCGACGGTTACGACAAAACGCTTCTTCAAAAACTTAAACTGTGCGGAGAAAATGCAGGACCTAAGAACTCTGAAGCCGATCTAAACATTCTCATTAATGTTTTAATCAAGGAATTTGCGGATGTATTAAATCGAGGGAACGGAGTCTTGAGGGAAAACATGAAAACTTTTGCAGAAAGAAGCAGTTATGTTTCGCTTTATGAGAGGTGGATTAATATTAACCTACCGAAACTGGAAGTTAAGAAAAGGAAGGACAAAGCAAAATCCGTAAGGAGCCGGCTTTATAACCCAGCAAATCGTTCCATGGTATCAAATGTCTTACAAATGCTGTCGTTGACGCCAGAGCTTATTGAGGAGCACAGAACACATTTGAATGATTTATTCTGCAAAGATGCAGAGAATAAAAAACAAAAAAATCCTATTAAACGATTGAACGACTTCGTTTTAAATCGGCTCACTAATAAAAAAGGAACACAGCAAAACAAGAAATATACCGGCTTACCTGATTATAAGGACGCCAGAAACAAAATTATGAATTCCAACATTCCATACGAAATCGCGGATAACAACCGTAAGTGGTTATTTTCTTTCAGTACTTACAATGTTATAGTATACATTGAAATGGATAGGAGATATTAAATCCAATAGGTATTCAACTTGTTATAGCAGCTGTAGCACTCATCACATTCTGTAATGACAAGCGCACCACCTTAATACTTTCCCTTCTTTCCATCAATTATGATGCAATTAAGAATTAAAGCGTACCAGTTTAGCTGTTTAGAGCAACATATATATAATATGTAATTTAAAACCGGTTTAAAATGTCTTTATTTATTGTTAGATATTTCTGGAGCTGCAGGACACCTCACAGAGGAAGTGGAGGCAGCAAGCAATGGAACCGTCAATATAGAACGTGCACTCTCAGGTAATGCAATTGTTTCACACTCAAGTTTTTGCATGTTTTTTACCGACAAAGTAAACCTGTTTCACATTGTTTTCAAATAGTTTCTCTTCAAATCTCTTCAAATAGTATAATTATAGAACACGTTCAACATAGTGTATCTGTTATACTCCACATTTATTGTTAGAAATTTCTGGAATTGATGGAGACATGACCGTTGACGTGGAGTCAACAAATAAAGAAACTGTGAATGTGGAGAGTCCACTCTCAGGCAATGAAATTATTTTCCACACTAAATCTATTGCATGTTTTGTGTTACTAACAACGTAATCCTGCCTCTACTTGTTTTCAGATGGTTGCTCCATCAATAATATATAACAAGACGCCTGCTTGACGTGCACATTATACATGTATGAACTCCTGTAATTGTTCAATGTGAAATTATTATTTTTACTGCAGCATTCGTATGTGTGGCATTCAATGTGTTGATAATTATCGACGGAAAAATGGGGCAAAAGACTAACATTTCTCTTATTTGCTTAAATATCAATTACAGATGTGACTGGAACAAAAAATACTTCCCCCGATAAAACTGACGGACTGCGGGAATGTCGTGTTGTGCTTGAGAAACTGCCAGAGAATGAGTTTAAGGATACGGTAGAATCACTTAACTTTCCTAAAGCAATTACAGAATATAGGCCGCCCAGAAAGTTTTCATTTAAAATTCCTTGGACAGACGTTCCACTCATGTTCAATTTTCAAACAAAGAAATTCATAACAAAACAATGGGCTGATAGATTTGGCGAGCATTTTGTAAACTTTCACAAGTGCTGCAGCTTCAATCCAAAAAGAGGTATTGAGTATAATAAAAGAGGTACAGGGTCGGTTTTTGCAAGGATCTACGGAAGCTGCAAATGTGGGCTGAAATTCACTGTTAGGATTGCAAACCAACCTAGGAAAAACGAAGATCTTGATGTTAATATTGTTAGCACGGGAGAATTCAAGCTTATACAACACAAACAAACTGGAAGACAAATAAGAAGTATATCCAGATTGAAATTGGCAAAACGATTAGTTAGAGAGAAGCCATCCAAAATTCGTACCGAAAATTATAGTAAAACGCCCACATTGCGAGTTTTGCACGGAAATTATCCTCATCAATCACTTGGCAGTTTACAAGTAATAAGGCACGAGGGAATTCATGCAAACACTTGCAAGGACATAAAACAAGATATTATAAACCTCAGGGAAGAGTTAATTAAGAAGGAAGGTCAAGATTTAAAAATAGCTGGATTCGTACAACGTGCAATTTTTGATAGTGAAAACATTCACATCCAAATGTATACTGAAACTTCATTGCGTTTATTGATGAATAGCCAAAAAAATAACAATTCAGTCCTTCATTTTGATGCAACTGGATCGTTAGTGCACTCCGTCAGTGGAAAACAAATACTGTTTTATTTGCCACTTGTTCGCACAAGTCGCGGCCATACCTTTCCTCTAGCGCAAGTTCTTTCAGAAAGAGGGAGGGCTTTAGAAATATCGGAGATTTTTACGCACATTAAGGCTGATATCAGTACAATCAATCCTAGTTTCAAAAAGGCGATCGCTGGGGTGACGGTTGTGGATTTTTCACTTCCAATGTTAAATGGTGTGTGCCTTGGTATCAATGGTTGTCGCCTTAAAGACTACCTAAAATTGGCGTTCAACGTGATACATAAGAAAATTGATTTTGACACAGATAGAAGTGTTGTATTTATCTGTACTGCACACCTAGTGCACTCTTTCAGTAGGTTGCTGGCAAAACATGTGCCTAGAGTTTCATCTACTCGAGAAATAAGAAATCTGGCAATGCAAAGCTTAGTGCGACTTCAAGAGGCAACAAAATTCATTGACTACGTCAATGTTGTAAAAGCTATATGCAACGTTTTTACGTTGAAGAACGCCGAGGAGGGTGAGATTGAAAATCATATAAATACCCTTACCAATGCCAATGTAGACGATAATATTCCTGAAGAGGATGACCGTGAAATTGCAAACTTTTTTGATGATGAATGCAATGAGGAATTCCATCATCAAATCAAACAGTCCTCCACGTTTTACAAAGTCTTCGTTAACATAAGAGGCAAAGTCGAATCTACAGAAAACACAACAGAAGAAATTAACCAATTCTATTATCCTGAGGTTGCAGATTTATTGCAAAATTTTTATGTCCAGTACACTCCCTTATTTTCTGCAATGATGCTCTCTGCGACTGGTAGATATGCAGAATCAAGAATTACCAATTCGGTAGTAGAATCGGAGTTTGATTTTATTAAAAATAAATTCCATGAGAAAGAAAGGGCTCCAATAAACCTGTTCTGTAGAAGAAACTATGATTATCACAATGGCAAAATTATTGGTTTTTTATCTCAGCTACAGCAGGGAAAAAAATACAATATGACGCATGGTTTGAAAAAGGCAAAACCAAAAAAACAAACCATGGCTCCTGAGACCATGGAAGAAAAGTGGAAAAGAACAAAACGTAGACGTCAGTTGAGGCACTGTGCTCCAAAAATGAGATTTCCCTTGACCACGGTTAAGGATAAACCGAAAATAATAGATGAAAATATTGATGATATCATTACTGAAGCAGAGCAAAATTGCGATGCTACGCAAATTGATAATTTACCATCCACGTCGGCTGAAATTGGTAATGATGAATGTTCCAAGAACCCTTTCTTCAAGATGAAGCGCAAGACTTTATTGCCTCAAACAGAAATGGATAATCTATTTTCGCAAGTTATAGGCACTGCCCAAAGAAAAGCACAAAATGTGTCAGGTTCTGATAGAAGCATTCATTATGACAATAATAAAACTTCCACCAATAGCTGTGCAAATTTTAACCAAACTGATGAAGAGGATGATGCACGGATTAAGGCTGGCTTGATCCAATTAAGGGAATCTATTATTAAAGAGTACAAGCCAGAGGCTTTACAAAAATCAGTGGCACTTCAAAAATTGGAAACTGTCAGTTCTGAGGAAGCTGATATGGCCAAGTTATGCAACAGCAATATCAACATGTTCATTGATAACACACTAGAGTCAATTGAGCTGTATTTTCAATTAGACGAGGTCATTAAATATACAAATGAGTGTGAAATTAGGGGAAAAGCAAATCTGGTTGAAATCCGGAAATTGGCCGCAGAAATGGAAAAATCTATAAGAACCGAAGAAGCTCGGACTGCAAAACGAGATCACCAGAATCAAATTAATAAAAGTGACACCTATGACAAGACTACAGATTTCTCTACAGAAGATCTCATTAGGGAAGCAGATAATGTGATTTTGAATAATTGCAAAGAGAGTGACTTTAATGTCGACGCCAAAGATTTCCTAGCCTTTACTGAAGCTGAAGTTGGTTTACGCTGCAAAGACTTGGTAGATTTTTGTAAGGATGATTCAGAGGTGGAAATGAACCAAATGTATTGTTATTTGTCGTTACTACAACAGTCATATTCTAATTCCAATTTTGAAATCACAATGCCAAACTTTGTGTCCAAAATGAAATCTTACGAAGATGGCCAGTACATATGGTACTCGACAAGATCTGTCGAGTCTCCTTTCATCTATGATGAAGCAAACGACCGTGTTATCGACATTGATAAAGTCACTTTGCATACACTCTTTTACCAAAACCACTGGCTCGTCGCCACAATTGATAGAAGAACTAAAGAATGCACACTATTTGATTCTTTTCCACCATCCACAGATACTGGAAAACTTGAAATGATTAATGAGCTCAAGCAAAATATGCTACCGAGCTTCCTAATGAATAACGATAAACCAGATAATTGGAGAATGCATTTTTACAAGAAAATGCCGCGACAGGTTACAAATATTTGTGGCCTATATTCTATGCATGTGGCAAATCTAATACTAAATAATTCTAACACAACTCCTACGGTTCCCGAAATCACTGGATCAAAAAAGTTTAGAATGAATATAGTTAGAAATATGCTCGCTTCTACAGATGTGGGCGCAAACATACTTCAAGAAGCTGGTTGCAGCGATGCAAAGTTAGAGCAAATGTTACTTCAAATTAGATTTAGGCAGATCCAGAGAAACATAAATAAGCCAGATAAAAACTGATAGCAGCCCAAAACATTTTGCTGAACCTATGTATGTATTATGCTGAAATATTTTGCAACTTGATATTGTATCTAACCCTCGTTATGTTAACAATATATGAGTTTGATTTGGCATTTCTTTTTCCACAATTATGTATATTTACTTGGTATATTTTAGAAGGACTTTTTAGACGTAACGTTTAATTTGATAATTCTTACCTTGCAATTCCTGCTAAAATTGGATTGCACCACCGGCTGCGCGGAACCATTTGAGACGGCCGTATTTATTTCTGTAATTAGTAAACTGTTAGCAACTGCACACTTTAATTATTCAAGGCAATGTATATTCCAAAGTATGTAAAAACTACAACAGACTAAAATAAAATTGGTGAGAGTGTAAGGGAATGCCAATCATTATTAAGTGGCGAAGCGACTTACTTATTAACTCCATGATGTCTGGCCGTCCGGCCGATAACTCTCAAACGGCTTGCAATCTCAACAATAACCGTTGCACACCCTTAGCTTTTCGAAATATTTTTTATTTCCACCCATTGTAAATGGCATGTAAATCGTTACAAATATGACAGCATTTTTACAGTTGCATCATTCACCCTTACAGTTTAACGGTAGAATTGATTTCAAATTTATACTTTTTATGGTATCAAAATGGTACTACTCCAGTCTGAATCTTAATATCACATTGCCCCAAAGATTTAAATACGTTGGTAGAGTGATAACGGTTTTTCAGTGAATAATAATTTTAAACTACAGATAGATGGAATGTACGGTATCAAAATGACACTGACTTGACTTGACACAATGACCTTTCGAAATAAATTCGAATATTGCATTGCCTGAAAGTCTTGAAATATCTCGTTAATGACAATAAATCTGCGTCAGTGCCTCAGTCAGTCGGTCAGTCTATCAGTATCTCTGTCATCCTAGGACTATTTGAAATCGCTTCGCGACTAAGGTACATGTTAGCTTTCTGGGTTTATTTCATATTATATTAACTCGTTACATTGCAATTTATTCAATGTCTAAATTTAAAACTAGCTCACACAGCAAAGTCTGACTCCATTATTGCAACTAAGGTTAATTTTCTCTTTTTACTTATGGCTGTGTATTCACAACTGTAACACAAAAATAGGATAAAAACTATACCGATGTACTGCATTCTAGTAGGTAAGATCATAGTGGAAGACGGCTATTTGCCTTGTCGATCAACATAAGATACGCAAACCCATGAAATACATAAATATACCACAAGACCACATCGACCACACACACCTCTAACGCGGAAAATATTTATCGCGGCTAGAATATCAAAAGTAACGTAATAACAGACTAATACTCTGACTTCGAACATTGCCGTAGCAGCAATCAAAATACAGATTAACCTTGGTTTAAATTAGAATTAAAATTATCTTAAATCACATAATAGATACCTAACATTGAGGTATTTAGTAATAAAATAGCCTACCACGATTTATTATGGTTGGTTAAGAACGCCATTACATGCTCTAGAGGTATCTAATTATTAAAACAGGCTCAATCCACCAAAAATATATAATTTGCGTTGGTATAGTTGAATATAAATTATAACTTATAATGCTGACACCTGTTTATCTTTCAACTTGAAACTTGGCATTTAAAAATTTAAAGAACAATTCCATCGTTTTCATAATGTTATTTACTGGAATACTATTTCCCATTTCATGGAACCAACCAGTAAATCAACAATAATAGATTAAAATGGTACCACAATTTATATTGTTTTCAGAAAAAAATATTTTTCTAGTTTAATTTTAATAATTGTGGAAAATAACAAAGTTTGACTTTCTTTGTTTTCCATATTCGTCTTACCTTCTTGTTTATTGCATTTTTAACACTTTTTTTAAATGTATGGAGTATTTAGACACTTCACACAGATACAGGCAAAGCTTCAAACAAAAACAAAGTGGAAACAGGTGTAAGAAATAAATGGGAGGAGCCAAATGAGGGCTTATTCTTTATTTATATTATAGGTTGGAAATATATTGCTCTTATGATTACTCGGTGGTCATGCGTACGTATGTATTTCAAACAATTAAAGATGGGGCCAAAAACAGATCATGTGCATACAAAAATACCCGAACCCATTATGTGTGCATTACCCCGTATATGTCATGTTAAAATATATGGCAGCGTACGGATTTAAAATAATGTGGGAACGGGGGATGCCTAATTGTTTGAATTTTACATGGGAAGTGAATTTTGCCATCCTCCAGTTACGTTTCCATGAACAAGCACTGGCAGAAATGTGGCGTTTATACAATTATTATCATACATTTTGGTATTTCCGTATGCACATGATCTATTTGAACTACATATTTAACTGTATGAAATACGAACCACCGAGAAATCATGCATTTCATTCATACTCTATAATTGTCCTTTGATAATTTTCATTTTTTGCAACGAATGCCTCATTTGTGAAAACGCCAGTCAATGCCATGACAAATGCACAATTTTGAAACTACTATTCATGCATCCCGAATTCCCAGCTATGTGGGTACCGACAATATTACGAAATAACTTTATTTGAATATACTTACACCGTATTTTCACAGTAATTCATTCAGGTCATTGGGTCAGTATGTGCCTAGTCCTCAAGAGGCTGCCATTCAGAGTGCCTTCAACCTTTTGACTCCATATTTTCAGAGTAAATACTAGAGGTCATGAGGTCACTCTGTGCCAAGTCTCAGCAAAACCCAGACATATCTAAATTTTTGGCACCAAGTTGAAATTTTCCAACTTCCTGTGTCACGTGACTCAAACATCTACTCTTTCAGAGGCCACTACTCAGAGTGCCTTCAAGCTTTTGACTCCATATTTTCAGAGTAAGTACTAGAGGTCATGAGGTCACTCTGTGCCAAGTCTCAACAAAACCCAGACATATCTGAATTTTTGGCACCAAGCTGAAATTTTCCAACTTCCTGTGTCACTTTACTCAAACATCTACTCTTTCAGAGGCCACTACTCAGAGTGCCTTCAACCTTTTGACTCCATATTTTCAGAGTAAGTACTAGAGGTCATGAGGTAACTCTGTACCAAGTCTAAACAAAACCCAGACATATCTGAATTTTTGACACCAAGTTGAAATTTTCCAACTTCCTGTGTCACGTGACTCAAACATCTACTCTTTCAGAGACCACTACTCAGAGTGCCTTCAACCTTTTGACTCCATATTTTCAGAGTAAGTACTAGAGG